>JAXIVJ010013411.1:7500-37283 GCA_036785665.1 Chirona hameri | reverse complement strand
ATATATATATATATATATATATATATATATATATATATATATATATATATATATATATATATATATATATATATATATATATATATATATATATATATATATATATATATATATATATATATATATATATATATATATATATATATATATATATATATATATATATATATATATATATATATATAATATATATATATATATATATATATATATATATATATATATATATATATATATATAATAGATTGAAAAGAACTGGAAAGCTTGACAGCCTCTGGAGGCTGTACCTTTGAGTGTCACACATTGCCACTTTCTGAAAAAAATTGTGGAAGACATTTCTACACCAGTTAGCGGAGTCTTGAGCTAATTGGTGCGTCCTTTTGTTACTTATTATTGTTTGAGTGACTGCATGTTAACATGGGAAATGGGGTAATTTTGCAAGCTTGAGTGGCCCTGCAGGTCAAATTTGAAAATGTCACGAATAGGGACTATGATTTTCAGATCGGCATGTGCTGTTCTATTGTTTCCTTGAGTCTGGTTGAAATCGCCGCGTCCCGCCACCTCAGCGAATAAATATATTGAAAAGAACTGGAAAGCTTGACAGCCTCTGGAGGCTGTACCTTTGAGTGTCACCCATTGCCACTTTCTGGAAATTTGCGGAAGACATTTCTACACCAGTTAGCGGAGTCTTGAGCTAATTGGTGCGTCCTTCTGTTACTTATTATCGTTTGAGTGACTGCATGTTAACATGGGAGAAGGGGTCATTTTGCAAGCTTGAGTGGCCCTAAAGGTGACATTTGAAAATTTCACGAATAGGGACTATGATTTTCGGTTCCGGCATGTGCTCTTCTATTATTTCCCTGAGTTTGGTTGAAATCACCGCGTCCCGCCAACTCAGCGAATATATATATATATATATATATATATATATATATATATATATATATATATATATATATATATATATATATATATATATATATATATATATATATATATATATATATATATATATATATATATATATATATATATATATATATATATATATATATATATATATATATATATATATATATATATATATATATATATATATATATATATATATATATATATATATATATATATATATATATATATATATATATATATATATATATTGAAAAGAACTGGAAAGCTTGACGGCCTCTGGAGGCTGTACCTTTGAGTGTCACTCATTGCCACTTTCTGGAAATTTGCGGAAGACATTTCTACACGAGTATGCGGAGTCTTGAGCTAATTGGTGCGTCCTTCTGTTACTTATTATTGTTTGAGTGACTGCATGTTAACATGGGAGAAGGGGTAATTTTGCAAGCTTGAGTGGCCCTGAAGGTCAAATTTAAAAATGTCACGAATAGGGACTATGATTTTCGGATCCGGCATGTGCTGTTCTATTATTTCCTTGAGTTTGGTTGAAATCGCCGCGTCCCGCCAACTCAGCGAATATATATCTTGAAAAGAACTGGAAAGCTTGACGGCCTCTGGAGGCTGTACCTTTGAGTGTCACACATTGCTACTTTCTGGAAATTTGCGGAAGACATTTTTACACGAGTATGCGGAGTCTTGAGCTAATTGGTGCGTCCTTCTATTACTTATTATCGTTTGAGTGACTGCGTGTTAACATGGGAGAAGGGGTAATTTTGCAAGCTTGAGTGGCCCTGAAGGTCGAATTTGAAAATGTCACGAATAGGGACTATGATTTTCGGATCCGGCATGTGCTGTTCTATTATTTCCTTGAGTTTGGTTGAAATCGCCGCGTCCCGCCAACTCAGCGAATATAGATATTGAAAAGAACTGGAAAGCTTGACGGCCTCTGGAGGCTGTACCTTTGAGTGTCACACATTGCCACTTTCTGGAAATTTGCGGAAGACATTTTTACACGAGTATGCGGAGTCTTGAGCTAATTGGTGCGTCTTTCTGTTACCTATTATCGTTTGAGTGACTGCGTGTTAACATGGGAGAAGGGGTAATTTTGCAAGCTTGAGGGGCCCTGAAAGTCAAATTTGAAAATGTCACGAATAGGAACTATGATTTTCGGATCTGGCATATGCTCTTCTATTATTTCCCTGAGTTTGGTTAAAATCGCCGCGTCCCGCTAACTCAGTGAGTTTTGAGTTACTGCATTTTCTGACGAGTCTGGGGCCTTTCGTGGATAAGATAGGGAAAGTCCAAGGGTATGGCTGTGTTCGTTGCGATGAGGGCTTTCGAATGATACCTCCTTTTAACGTTTTTGATGGATATTAATAAATTTTGGCTGGTAAAGTTTTCCTTCACATATGGTAGCATGAATCTGGGCCGGGCTGAATCTCGGCTGAATGTGGGCCAACTTCCGTTACATCCTATTCGTGAGATTTTCAAATTTGACCTTCAGGGCCACTTAAAGGGAGTGTGCCTACTGTTTTGGAATGTCAAAAATATTTTTCATACGGTAAGTAGCTGTTGATTTGATTGTTGTATATGATGAAATTCACATCTGGAGCCCCTTTAGTTGAATTTTCACTTATATATATATATTTTTTTTCTTCAATATCTATAAAGCGATCGCCACTATGGTGATGTTATGTAAAACGGCGCACATAAGACAATACAATTACGGTCACATCATGCAAGATAGAAAGACGAGTTTTGCACAGCACGTTCTTGCCACTGTGAACTTTATTATGTGCAAGTTTCGTAGCTCTAAATTGATATCTTCTTCAAAAAATGGCCATCGGCCATCATCGGAAAACATGATGGCCGTCCAGTTTCTGTTCGGCTGCTGCTATCAGCGTGCACGAGCTGCTTTGTTGAATTGCTATTTGTTGAATTGCTAGCATATTGTTGGCCGGCGCTAACAATATGCTAGCAGTTTAATCGATAGTTGCAGTGCTTCTAGTAGCGGAAGCCCTCTGGAGTCTACCCGATAACTTTTTGCTCCCAAGCAAATTCCTGGAGTCTTTGAATATCTCAGCAACTAGGGTGAATCTGGAGAAATGAAGTATTGGTTCAATTCAGAAAATTGTGTTCTATAGACCAGTGTCAATAACCCAACTAAGCGATGTGAGTAGGCACACTCCCTTTAAGCTTTCAAAATTACCCCTTCTCCCATGTTAACATGCAGTCACTCAAACAATAATAAGTAACAGAAGGACGCACCAATTAGCTCAAGACTCCGCATACTGGTGTAAAAATGTCTTCCGCAAATTTCCAGAAAGTGGCAATGTGTGACACTCAAAGGTACAGCCTCCAGAGGCCGTCAAGCTTTCCAGTGCTTTTCAATATATATATATATTCGCTGAGTTGGCGGGACGCGGTGATTTCAACCAAACTCAAGGAAATAATAGAACAGCACATGCCGGATCCGCAAATCATAGTCCCTATTCGTGACATTTTCAAATTTGACCTTCAGTACCACTCAAGCTTGCAAAATTACCCCTTCTCCCATGTTAACATGCAGTCACTCAAACGATAATAAGTAACAGAAGGACGCACTAATTAGCTGAAGACTCCGTATACTCGTGTAGAAATGTCTTCCCCAAATTTCCAGAAAGTGGCAATGTGTGACACTCAAAGGTACAGCCTCCAGAGGCTGTCAAGCTTTCCAGTGCTTTTCAATATATATATATATATATATATATATATATATATATATATATATATATATATATATATATATATATATATATATATATATATATTCGCTGAGTTGGCGGGACGCGGTGATTTCAACAAAACTCAAGGAAATAGTAGAACAGCACATGCCGGATCCGCAAATCATAGTCCCTATTCGTGACATTTTCAAATTTGACCTGCAGGGCCACTCAAGCTTGCAAAATTACCCCTTCTCCCATGTTAACAGGCAGTCACTCCAACGATAGTAAGTAACAAAAGGATGCACCAATTAGCTCAAGACTCCACATACTGGTGTAGAAATGTCTTCCGCAAATTTCCAGAAAGTGGCAATGTGTGACACTCAAAGGTACAGCCTCCAGAGGTGAAGTGACGACACTAAATTATTTTTCACTGGACTACAAAAGCAAGCAGCAACCAAAAATGTTTGACGGCAATTGGGAGCTGTTTCCTTGAGTGTCACACATTGCCACTTTCTGTAAGTTTGCGGAAGACATTTCTACACCAGTTAGCGGAGTCTTGAGCTAATTGGTGCGTCCTTTTGTTACTTATTATTGTTTGAGTGACTGCATGTTAACATGGAGAAGGGGTAATTTTGCAAGCCTGAGTGGCCCTGCAGGTCAAATTTGAAAATGTCACGAAGAGGGACTATGATTTTCGGTTCCGGCATGTGCTGTTTTATTATTTCCCTGAGTTTGGTTGAAATCGCCGCGTCCCACCATCTCAGCGAGTATAGGTTAACTCATATTTATATTGAAAAGAACTGGAAAGTTTGACAGCCTCTGGAGGCTGTACCTTTGAGTGTCACACATTGCTACTTTCTGGAAATTTGCGGAAGACATTTATACACCAGTATGCGGAGTCTTCAGCTAATTGATGCGTCCTTTTGTTACTTATTATTGTTTGAGTGACTGCATGTTAACATGGGAAAAGGGGTAATTTTGCAAGCTTGAGTGGCCCTGCAGGTCAAATTGTAAAATGACACGAATAGGGACTATGATTTTCGGATCCGCCATGTGCTGTTCTATTATTTCCCTGAGTTTGGTTGAAATCGCCGCGTCCCGCTACCTCAGCGAATATATATATATATATATATTTATATATATATATATATATATATATATATATATATATATATATATATATATATATATATATATATATATATATATATTTATATATATATATATATATATATATATATATATATATATATATATATATATATATATATATATATATATATATATATATATATATATATATATATATATATATATATATATATATATATATATATATATATATATATATATATATATATATATATATATATATATATATATATATATATATATATATATATATATATATATATATATATATATATATATATATATATATATATATATATATATATATATATATATATATATATATATATATATATATATATATATATATATATATATATATATATATATACATATATTTAAAAGAACTGGAAAGCTTGACAGCCTCTGGAGGCTGTACCTTTGAGTGTCACACATTGCCACTTTCTGAAAATTTGTGGAAGACATTTCTACACCAGTTAGCGGAGTCTTGAGCCAATTAGTGCGTCCTTTTGTTACTTATTATTGTTTGAGTGACTGCATGTTAACATGGGAAATGGGGTAATTTTGCAAGCTTGAGTGGCCCTGCAGGTCAAATTTGAAAATGTCACGAATAGGGACTATGATTTTCAGATCCGGCATGTGCTGTTCTATTATTTCCTTGAGTTTGGTTGAAATCGCCGCGTCCCGCCGCCTCAGCGAATACATATATTGAAAAGAACTGGAAAGCTTGACAGCCTCTGGAGGCTGTACCTTTGAGTGTCACACATTGCCACTTTCTGGAAATTTGCGGAAGACATTCCTACACGAGTATGCGGAGTCTTGAGCTAATTGGTGCGTCCTTTTGTTACTTGTTATCGTTTGAATGACTGAATGTTAACATGGGAGAAGGGGTAATTTTGCAAGCTTGAGTGGCCCTGAAGGTCAAATTTGAAAATGTCACGAGTAGGGACTATGATTTTCGGATCCGGCATGTGCTGTTCTATTATTTCCTAGAGTTTGGTTGAAATCGCCGCGTCCCGCCAACTCAGCGAATATATATATATATATATATATATATATATATATATATATATATATATATATATATATATATATATATATATATATATATATATTGAAAAGAACTGGAAAGCTTGACAGCCTCTGGAGGCTGTACCTTTGAGTGTCACACATTGCCACTTTCTGGAAATTTGCGGAAGACATTTCTACACGAGATGCGGAGTCTTGAGCTAATTGGTGCGTCCTTCTGTTACTTATTATTGTTTGAGTGACTGCATGTTAACATGGGAGAAGGGGTAATTTTGCAAGCTTGAGTGGCCCTGAAGGTCAAATTTGAAAATGTCACGAATAGGGACTATGATTTTCGGATCCGGCATGTGCTGTTCTATTATTTCTTTGAGTTTGGTTGAAATCGCCGCGTCCCGCCAACTCAGCGAATATATATACTGAAAAGAACTGGAAAGCTTGACAGCCTCTGGAGGCTGTACCTTTGAGTGTCACACATTGCCACTTTCTGGAAATTTGCGGAAGACATTTCTACACGAGTATGCGGAGTCTTGAGGTAATTGGTGCGTCCTTCTGTTACTTATTATTGTTTGAGTGACTGCATGTTAACATGGGAGAAGGGGTAATTTTGCAAGTTTGAGTTGCCCTGAAGGTCAAATTTGAAAATGTCACGAATAGGGACTATGATTTTCGGATCAGGCATGTGCTGTTCTATTATTTCCTTGAGTTTGGTTGAAATCGCCGCGTCCGCCAACTCAGCGAATATATATATATATTGAAAAGAACTGGAAAGCTTGACGGCCTCTGGAGGCTGTACCTTTGAGTGTCACACATTGCCACTTTCTGGAAATTTGCGGAAGACATTTCTACACGAGTATACGGAGTCTTGAGCTAATTGGTGCGTCCTTCTGTTACTTATTATTGTTTGAGTGACTGGCGTGTTAACATGGGAGAAGGGGTAATTTTGCAAGCTTGAGTGGCCCTGAAGGTCAAATTTGAAAATGTCACGAATAGGGACTATGATTTTCGGATCCGGCATGTGCTGTTCTATTATTTCCTTGAGTTTGGTTGAAATCACCGCGTCCCGCCAACTCAGCGAATATATATATATATATATTGAAAAGAACTGGAAAGCTTGCCAGCCTCTGGAAGCTGTACCTTTGAGTGTCACACATTGCCACTTTCCGGAAATTTGCGGAAGACATTTCTACACGAGTATGCGGAGTCTTGAACTGATTGGTGCGTTTTTCTGTTACTTATTATTGTTTGAGTGACTGCATGTTAACATGGGAGAAGGGGTAATTTTGCAAGCTTGAGTGGCCCTGAAGGTCAAATTTGAAAATGTCACGAATAGGGACTATGATTTTCGGATCCGGCATGTGCTGTTCTATTATTTCCCTCAGTTTGGTTGAAATCGCCTCGTCCCGCTAACTCAGTGAGTTTGAGTGACTGCATTTTCGGACGGGTCTGGGACCTTTCGTGGGAAAGATAGGGAAAGTCCAAGGGTATGGCTGTGTTCGTTGCGATGAGGGCTTTCGAATGATACCCCTTTTAACGTTTTTGTTAGATATTTAATATATTTTGGCTGGTAAAGTTTTCCTTCAGATATGGTAGCACGAATCTGGGCCGGGCTGAATCTGGGCTGAATGTGGACCAACTTCCGTTACATCAGAGTACAGCACATTACCGCTCATTATGACCGCGCCGACCACGGCTAGCAGGCGCTCCAGCTATAGCAGGCGCTCCAGGCGACGGCTAGCAACCCCTGGGCAGGCTCGATGACCCCGTTCACAGACACAATGGCCCTCTGTATAAGCTCGAGAGGGCCCTGAACAGACTCAATGGCCCCATGGCAAGCCGAGAGACCCCTGAGCAGACTCTAATAGTCCCTGGGCAGGTTCGAGAGGCCCCTGCACAGGATGAATGAACCATTGGGAAAGCTCGAGAGGCCCCTGAACAGACTCTAATGGCCCCTAGGCAGGCTCAAGAGGCCCTTGAACAGACTCAATGGGCCCCTGGGAAAGCTCGTGAGGCCCCTGGGCAGGTTCGAGAGGCCTCTGAACAGACTCCATGGGCCCCTGGGCAAGCTCGAGAGGCCTCTGGGCAGGCTCTAATGGCCCCTGGGAAGGTTCGAGAGGCCCCTGAACAGACTCGATGGGCCTCTGGGAAAATTATAATTGGCCCCTGTGCAGGTTCACGAGGCCCCAAAACAGACTATAATGGGCCCCTGGCCAGGCTCGAGAGGCCACTGGGCAGGTTTTTTGGACCGTGGGTGGGCTCAATTGGCCCCTGTCCAGGGGCCATTAGAGCCTGCCCAGAGTCCTCTCGAGCATGCCCAGGGGCCCAGTGTACATGCTCTAGAGGCCCCTGGGCATGTTTTTGGGGCCCTGAGTGGGCTCAATGGGCCCCAGGGCATGCTCGAAAGGTCTCTGGGCATGTTTTTGCGCCCTTAAGTAGGCTCAATGGGCCCCTGGACATGCCCAAGAGGCCCCCTGGGCCGGTTTCGAAAGCCCTTCAGTGTCTCTGAGGGTCCTTGACATGCACCAGAGTGACCTTTGCCTGGTTTGAGGGCTCCTCTGTGACTTTTTGAAAGCCATTTAGCTAATGCAAATGGTATCTGGGCCAATCTCAGCGGGGCCCCCTGTGACCTGTAAGGGGGGGGGGGGACAATTGCCCACTTGCCCCCCCCCCCCTGGCTGCGCCCCTGGTCATATGACACCAGAGGAAGCAACGTTTATATGGTGCTTAATCTCGTCATATGACACCAGAGGACGCAATGTTTCTATGGTGCTTAATCTCGTCATATGACACCAGAGGAAGCAACGTTTATATGGTGCTTAATCTCGTCATATGACACCAGAGGACGCAATGTTTCTATGGTGCTTAATCTCGTCATATGACACCAGAGGAAGCAACGTTTCTATGGTGCTTAATCTCGTCATATGACACCAGAGGAAGCAACGTTTCTATGGTGCTTAATCTCGTCATATGACACCAGAGGAAGCAACGTTTCTATGGTGCTTAATCTGGTCATATGACACCAGAGGACGCAATGTTTCTATGGTGCTTAATCTCGTCATATGACACCAGAGGAAGCAATGTTTCTATGGTGCTTAATCTCGTCATATGACACCAGAGGAAGCAACGTTTCTATGGTGCTTAATCTCGTCATATGACACCAGAGGAAGCAATGTTTCTATGGTGCTTAATCTCGTCATATGACACCAGAGGAAGCAACGTTTCTATGGTGCTTAATCTCGTCATATGACACCAGAGGAAGCAACGTTTCTATGGTGCTTAATCTCGTCATATGACACCAGAGGAAGCAATGTTTCTATGGTGCTTAATCTCGTCATATGACACCAGAGGAAGCAACGTTTCTATGGTGCTTAATCTCGTCATATGACACCAGAGGACGCAATGTTTCTATGGTGCTTAATCTCGTCATATGACACCAGAGGAAGCAACGTTTCTATGGTGCTTAATCTCGTCATATGACACCAGAGGACGCAATGTTTCTATGGTGCTTAATCTCGTCATATGACACCAAAGGGCGCAATGTTTCTATGGTGCTTAATCTCGTCATATGACACCAGAGGAAGCAACGTTTATATGGTGCTTAATCTCGTCATATGACACCAGAGGAAGCAACGTTTATATGGTGCTTAATCTCGTCATAGGACACCAGAGGAAGCAATGTTTCTATGGTGCTTAATCTCGTCCATATGACACCAGAGGACGCAATGTTTCTATGGTGCTTAATCTCGTCATATGACACCAAAGGACGCAACGTTTCTATGGTGCTTAATCTCGTCATATGACACCAGAGGAAGCAACGTTTCTATGGTGCTTAATCTCGTCATATGACACCAAAGGACGCAATGTTTCTATGGTGCTTAATCTCGTCATATGACACCAGAGGACGCAATGTTTCTATGGTGCTTAATCTCGTCATATGACACCAAGGAAGCAACGTTTCTATGGTGCTTAATCTCGTCATATGACACCAGAGGACGCAATGTTTCTATGGTGCTTAATCTCGTCATATGACACCAGAGGAAGCAACGTTTCTATGGTGCTTAATCTCGTCATATGACACCAGAGGACGCAATGTTTCTATGGTGCTTAATCTCGTCATATGACAACAGAGGAAGCAACGTTTATATGGTGCTTAATCTCGTCATATGACACCAAAGGAAGCAATGTTTCTATGGTGCTTAATCTCGTCATATGACACCAGAGGACGCAACGTTTCTATGGTGCTTAATCTCGTCATATGACACCAGAGGAAGCAACGTTTCTATGGTGCTTAATCTCGTCATATGACACCAGAGGAAGCAATGTTTTCTATGGTGCTTAATCTGGTCATATGACACCAGAGGAAGCAATGCTTCTATGGTGCTTAATCTCGTCATATGACACCAAAGGGCGCAATGTTTCTATGGTGCTTAATCTCGTCATATGACACCAGAGGACGCAATGTTTCTATGGTGCTTAATCTCGTCATATGACACCAGAGGAAGCAACGTTTATATGTGCTTAATCTCGTCATAGGACACCAGAGGACGCAATGTTTCTATGTGCTTAATCTCGTCATATGACACCAGAGGAAGCAACGTTTATATGGTGCTTAATCTCGTCATATGACACCAGAGGACGCAATGTTTCTATGGTGCTTAATCTCGTCATATGACACCAGAGGAAGCAATGTTTCTATGGTGCTTAATCTCGTCATATGACACCAGAGAAGCAACGTTTCTATGGTGCTTAATCTCGTCATATGACACCAGAGGAAGCAATGCTTCTATGGTGCTTAATCTCGTCATATGACACCAAAGGACGCAACGTTTATAGGTGCTTAATCTCGTCATATGACACCAGAGGAAGCAATGTTTCTATGGTGCTTAATCTCGTCATATGACACCAGAGGAAGCAATGTTTCTATGGTGCTTAATCTCGTCATATGACACCAGAGGAAGCAACGTTTATATGGTGCTTAATCTCGTCATATGACACCAGAGGAAGCAACGTTTCTATGGTGCTTAATCTCGTCATATGACACCAGAGGAAGCAAGTTTTCTATGGTGCTTAATCTCGTCATATGACACCAGAGGAAGCAACGTTTCTATGGTGCTTAATCTCGTCATATGACACCAGAGAGCAAGCGTTTCTATGGTGCTTAATCTCGTCATATGACACCAGAGGAAGCAACGTTTATATGGTGCTTAATCTCGTCATATGACACCAGAGGAAGCAACGTTTATATGGTGCTTAATCTCGTCATATGACACCAGAGGAAGCAACGTTTCTATGGTGCTTAATCTCGTCATATGACACCAGAGGAAGCAAGTTTCTATGGTGCTTAATCTCGTCATATGACACCAAAGGACGCAACGTTTCTATGTGCTTAATCTCGTCATATGACCAGAGGAAGCAACGTTTCTATGGTGCTTAATCTCGTCATATGACACCAGAGAAGCAACGTTTATATTGTGCTTAATCTCGTCATATGACACCAGAGGACGCAATGTTTCTATGGTGCTTAATCTCGTCATATGACACCAGAGGAAGCAATGTTTCTATGGTGCTTAATCTCGTCATATGACACCAAAGGAAGCAACGTTTCTATGGTGCTTAATCTCGTCATATGACACCAGAGGAAGCAACGTTTCTATGGTGCTTAATCTCGTCATATGACACCAAAGGACGCAATGTTTCTATGGTGCTTAATCTCGTCTATATGACACCAGGAAGACAACGTTTCTATGGTGCTTAATCTCGTCATATGACACAAAGGGCGCAATGTTTCTAGGGTGCTTAATCTCGTCATATGACACCAGAGGAAGCAACGTTTCTATGGTGCTTAATCTCGTCATATGACACCAGAGGAAGCAACGTTTCTATGGTGCTTAATCTCGTCATATGACACCAAAGGACGCAATGTTTCTATGGTGCTTAATCTCGTCATATGACACCAGAGGAAGCAACGTTTATATGGTGCTTAATCTCGTCATATGACACCAGAGGAAGCAACGTTTATATGGTGCTTAATCTCGTCTATGACACAGAGGAAGCAATGTTTCTATGGTGCTTAATCTCGTCATATGACACCAGAGGAAGCAACGTTTCTATGGTGCTTAATCTCGTCATATGACACCAGAGGAAGCAATGTTTCTATGGTGCTTAATCTCGTCATATGACACCAGAGGAAGCAATGTTTCTATGGTGCTTAATCTCGTCATATGACACCAAAGAACGCAATGTTATATGGTGCTTAATCTCGTCATATGACACCAGAGGACGCAATGTTTCTATGTGCTTAATCTCGTCATATGACACCAAAGAACGCAATGTTTATATGGTGCTTAATCTCGTCATATGACACCAAAGGAGCCATGTTTCTATGGTGCTTAATCTCGTCATATGACACCAAAGGACGCAATGTTTCTATGGTGCTTAATCTCGTCATATGACACCAGAGGACGCAATGTTTCTATGGTGCTTAATCTCGTCATATGACACCAAAGAACGCAATGTTTATATGGTGCTTAATCTCGTCATATGACACCAGAGGAAGCAACGTTTATATGGTGCTTAATCTCGTCATATGACACCAGAGGACGCAATGTTTCTATGGTGCTTAATCTGTCATATGACCAGAGAGCAATGTTTCTATGGTGCTTAATCTCGTCATATGACACCAAAGACGCAACGTTTCTATGGTGCTTAATCTCGTCATATGACACCAGCGACGCAATGTTTCTCTGGCTGCTTAATCTCGTCATATGACACCAAAGGACGCAAACGTTTCTATGGTGCTTAATCTCGTCATATGACACCAGAGGGACGCAACGTTTCTATGGTGCTTAATCTCGTCATATGACACCAGAGGAAGCAATGTTTCTATGGTGCTTAATCTGGTCATATGACACCAGAGGAAGCAATGCTTCTATGGTGCTTAATCTCGTCATATGACACCAAAGGCGCAATGTTTCTATGGTGCTTAATCTCGTCATATGACACCAGAGGACGCAATGTTTCTATGGTGCTTAACTCTGTCATATGACACCAGAGGAAGCAACGTTTATATGGTGCTTAATCTCGTCATATGACACCAGAGGACGCAATGTTTCTATGGTGCTTAATCTCGTCATATGACACCAGAGGAAGCAACGTTTCTATGGTGCTTAATCTGGTCATATGACACCAGAGGAAGCAATGTTTCTATGGTGCTTATCTCGTCATATGACACCAGAGGAAGCAATGTTTCTATGGTGCTTAATCTCGTCATATGACACCAGAGGAAGCAACGGTTATATGGTGCTTAATCTCGTCATATGACACCAGAGGACGCAATGTTTCTATGGTGCTTAATCTCGTCTATGACCAGAGACGAAGCAACGTTTATATGGTGCTTAATCTCGTCATATGACACCAGAGGACGCAATGTTTCTATGGTGCTTAATCTCGTAATATGACACCAAATATATAAGGCAAACTTGTGCTTCATTCGTCTTGTAATCTGACACACAAAAAAAACTACACAAATGTTACTGTAAGGGGAGAGTATTTTCACATTACAGACGGTAAGGAAAGGGGGTAAGGATTACAGGGCTCCTATTGAGTCGATAAGTAAGGTACTCTATAATACCTTGAGTTCTATGTTTAGTAAGGTACTCTACCCCGAGTTCTATGTTTTCAGGAGGAAAGGTAGAAGTCCGGACAATAATAATCACTGAAGTTAACGCTCCAACTCTGCATTTAATGTCAGCGTACCAAGGCAGTATATAGTCATACATGAGTTGCGGTCAGGGGAGGGGAGGGGGGGGGGGGGGGGGGGTGACGGTGACTCGAACACAGGACCTTTAAGTCAACATGCAACCGCCGCAAAATGTTTCATACAAGGGATTTAGTTCAAATTGTGGGACAAATAGTCAATTGGATGGACAAAAAAAAATGAATTGTCAGACTTTTTATACATCTTTAACACATGCTTGACCTGACTCAAACTCAGGAATGAATGACAGAATGCCAGCCACTCGTTCTCTCATAATTACCCCAGAACGGAGTCATTTGTAAACATTCCATCATAAAACTCTAATGATGCCTACATTGAAGCACACAATCAGTGGCGTACCCAGGATTCACTCCAGGAGGGGGCAATTTTTGCTCAGGGGTATAAAGTACCCCCACAAAAAAAAACGGATTTGGCCCACTATATTTTTACATTTTCACCATTTTTCTCTTTAAAAAAAATAATAATAAAAATCATTTTTTTCGACCAAAGAGGGCACGTACAGACCTTCAGGGGCGGGGGCAATTGCCCCGTTTACTCCCCCCTTGTGTACACCTATGCACACAGTACATGTCCAGTATCCGAATTCATCACAATTTTATTGACATGACAATTCATAGAAGTATCTTTGTCAGCATTTGCTGCATAATCAAAGGTTTCGAGAAGTATCTTTGTCAGCATTTGCTGCATAATCAAAGGTTTCGGAAGTTTTCTTTTTGCACATTTTTTCTCTCCCAAATATATGTTTTGGTTTTAGTTTTTACCTCTAATGGAAAAACTGTATTTTCGATCATAATAGTGAAGAATGTTCAATTTCCTATCACATGGTGATAGTTTGACTCTGTTTACTCATTTAACATATGCACTACATTAAATTATAAATTGTGTGTACCTCGTGTCCCACTTCACCCCATTTTGCGGTATTTATTTAATCTTTTACCACCTTCTTCTTTTCAAACGTTTCGCACCGAAGCACTTGGTTAATAACTGCATCAGATTTCGAAACACAGGTTTCGTTGTAGCTCTTTCCCATATCTTAAATCCCTACTCTAGTTTTCACCTTTACGCTACGGTGTTTTATCGTTTAGAAAATATGACATGCATGATCCCACGACAAACAACGAGTCGTGTTGAGTGTGAATTGTTTTAATTATTTTAAAGTGTTAATGATACACCGCCGGCGGACAAATACAAACAAAAATAATTGGTGGTGTGTTTATCAATTTTAAACTTAATTATTTGAGTTCAAGTTGTTTTCCTATGATTTTCTTTAACAAAATTAAAAATAGACATGTTCGACCTATTTTCTACCTATTCCCTATACCTATTCGACCTATGTGATTGTAGCCATTTCTAAGTTCAGCACCTCTGCTAAACTTTCTGCCTATGCTAGCCCTCTGTACGTTTCCTGGCAGAAATTGTTTCGAATATCCATAAGTTCTGTGCTGTAATTTGTATAATAAATATACGTTTCATTTGCAGAATTGATAATTGTCTGCTTGTATGATTGTGCGGGTAGTCCTATCCGGTGGACTATTGCTGTTTATCGATGCAGTTCGATGTAATTAATGTAATTAATCGATCCAATCGATGCCATTATGTCCATAACATAGGCCTGTCCTGTGACAGGTGTGGCATTTCTGCCATGAGAACGGCCACCATCGGTTCATCTGCCTGACCGGCACCGTCTTCAACCCGGTCAGCAGGACGTGCGACTGGTGGTACAACGTCGACTGCCACTACAACGCCTTCCCGCCCTTCTGATGACGCTCCTGCGCCGGTCACGTGACCGTGTGGGATCACAGAGAGCTGCGCCACAGCCGGTGGCGCAGCGCCGCCACAGCGAGTATTGCGCGCATCCTCTTGGTGTCGCGGTTTGAACTTTTGATGGGTAGCCGCTTCGAAGGTGCTGCTTTGCTGCTGCTTTCACTGGGATGTCTTGTTAAGGTTTTGTGCAAATGTGTAGCTATATATACCTGAGGCACAACATGTGAAGGGCTTTTATGTGTCACAGTGCTTGGGAAAGGAGTGCTTCCAACAGCTGACTGAGTCTATACTTAAGTCCACAGACGAAATGTTCTTGCCTACAAGGGCTCCCCCACAGGTTTGAAGTTGGGGGAGGGGGGGGGGCGTGGTTCATGAGCTCAACGAGCTATAGGGCTGAGTATATGGGATATGGTGGGAACCGGGCTCTACGCCTGACCGGGGCCCTGATACATGCATTTGCCAGCACCGGGCCCCTACCTCGATAGGGCCTGACCAAGACAGGTCCCCTATCAGGAACGGGCCCGTGCTATCAATAATTTGCAAAGACCGGGCTCTCGTCCTGACCGGGCCCCATATCACACCTTTGCTACTTGCTAGCACCGGGCCCCTGCCTCGATCGGGCCTGACCAAGAACGGGTGCGTATACATAATTTGCAAGGAGCTGTTGTGACGGGACCCTAGACCTGACCGGGCCCCAAATCACGCCTCTGCCAGCACCGGGGCCCTGCCTTGATCGAGCCCCTACCAGGAACGGACCCCTAACAGTAACGGGTCCGTATCACACATTTGCAAGGAGCGGGCCCTGTTGTGACCGGGCCCTCGTCCTGACCGGGCTCCGTATCACGCCTTTGCCAGCAGCCCCCGCCTCGATCGGACCTGACCAAGACCGGACAGGGGCGGCGGATTCGGGGGGGGGGGGGGGGGGGGGGGAGGCAGCGGGGGCAACCAGCCCCGCTGACAAAATCAGGGGGGGGGGGGCAAAACTATCTTTTTGCCCCCCCTCCCAAAAAAAAATTCGTAGTCGAAAATGACATTTACATTCGGAAACACATTCGCGGACTATTCAGATTAGCATGACAATTATCACACGGGGAGAGCATGACTTACTTATTACGCTCATAAAATCTTAGAGTCCCACATTTAAAATCAAAGGATTTAGAGCAGGTCAGAGAAGTTTAAAGTAATACAGCGGACTATTCCGATTTGCATACAAATTAGGGAACTGGTAGAACATGACTTTTTTATCACGGTCATAAAATCTTAGAGTCGCACATTCAAAACCAAAGGATTTAGAGCAGGTCAGATAGGTATAAAGTCAAACAGCGGACTTTATATATACATATATTGTACACCAGTTGTAATATTTGTAGCGGAAGCTTTCGAACACTACTGTGCTCTTCGTCAGCCTGGTTGGGGTACACAGTTCACACACTCAAAACAATATTTGAAATTATAAATACATAAGCACAGTGGATTATTCCTCTAGATCCTCTAAAAGGCGGATTTGAAAGTCACGGAACAAACAGCCGACTATTCTGATTTGCATCCAAGTTGGCAAATTGGTAGAAAATTACCTCCTTATTACGCTTCTAAAATGTTAGAGTCGCGCATTTAAAATCAAAGGATTTAGAGCAGGTCATAGGTTTAATGTCAAACAGCGCACTATTCGGATTTGCATGCAAATTTGCTCACATTCACATTCGGCAACACATTCGGGGAATATTTGGATTTCCATACAAATTACTGGTAGAATATGGTAGAATACTGGTAGAAACCATACTGGTAGAAAATGAGCTCCTTATAACGCTCATGAAATCTTAAAGTCATACATTTAAAATCAAAGGATTTAGAGCAAGTCAGTTAGGTTTCAAATCATACAACAGACTATTCCAATTTGCATACAAATTAAGATACTGGTGAAGAATTACTTTCTTATCACGCTCATACAATTTTAGAGTCGCACATTCAAAATCAAAGAATTTAGAGCAGGTCATAGGTTTAAGGTCAAACAGCGGACTATTCAGATTTGCATGAAAATTGGTACACCAGTAGAGCATGACCTCCTTATTACGCTCATATAATCTTAAAGTCGCACATTCAAAATCGAAGGATTTAGAGCAGGTCATAGGTTTAAGGTCAAACAACATTAAGTCAAACATTTCATGAGATTTTGAATGTGCGACTCTAAAAAATTTTGAACGTGATAAGGAGGTCATGCTCTACCTGTGTGTCAATTTTCATGCAAATCCGAATAGTCCGCTGTTTGACCTTTAACCTATGACCTGCTCTAAATCTTTTGATTTTGAATGTGCGACTCTAATATTTAACAGCGTGATAAGCAATTCATGCTCTACGAATGTGCCAATTTTCATGCAAATCGGAATAGTCCGTTGTTTGACTTTAAATTTATCTGACCTGCTAGATCCTTTTTTTAAGTAGTAAGGATCCTTTTTTATCCTTACTAGAATCCTTTGATTTTAAATGTGCGACTTTAAGATTATATGAGCGTAATAAGGAGGTCATGCTCTACCTGTGTGCCAATGTTTATGCAAATCTGAATAGTCCGCTGTTTGACCTTAAACCTATGACCTGCTCTAAATCTTTTGATTTTGAATGTGCGACTCTAATATTTTGTTTTGATAAGAAGGTAATGCTCTACCAGTAAGCTAATTTGTATTCAAATCGGAATAGTCTGTTGTATGACTTTAAACCTATCTGGCATGCTCTAAATCCTTTGATTTTAAATGTGCAACTCTTAAGATTGTATGAGCGTAATAAAAAGGTCATGCTCTACCTGTGTGCCATTTTTCATGCAAATCCGAATAGTCCGCTGTTTGACCTTAAACCTATGTCCTGCTGTAAATCCTTTAATTTTGAATGTGCGACTTTAAGATTTCATAAGCGCAATAAGGAGCTAATTTTCTACCAATGTGCCAATTTTCATGGAAATCCAAATTTTCCGCGAGTGTGTTGCCGAATGTGAATGTGAGCCAATTTGCATGCAAATCCGAATAGTGCGCTGTTTGACATTAAACCTATGACCTGCTCTAAATCCTTTGATTTTAAATGTGCGACTCTAAAATTTTATGAGCGTAATAAGGAGGTCATGTGCTACTTGTGTGTCAATTTTCATGCAACTATGAATAGTCCTCTGTTTGACCTTAAACCTATGACCTGCTCTATATATCCTTTGATGTTGAATGTGGGACTCCAAGATTTTATGAGCGTAATAAGGAGGTCATGCTCTACCAGTGTGTTAATTTGTATGAAAATCGGAATAGTCCGCTGTATGACTTTAAACCTATCTAACCTGCTCTAAATCCTTTGATTTTGAATGTGCGACTCTTAAGATTTTATGAGCGTAATAAGTAAGTCATGCTCTACCTGTGCCAATTTTCATGTTAATCTGAATAGTCCGCGAATGTGTTTCCGAATGTGAATGTGACCTAGTTTGACACGCGTTATAGTATATAGTAATATAGCATGTTATAAAATTATTATATGATGGAAGAGTGTCAGAAATATGATGCAATCTTTATAGCTGAAGCTAATTGATGAAACATAATTTTCACTCCACGTCTATATGCGCCGCAGGGGCAGATCCAGAGGGGGGGGGGGGGGGGGGGGGCAACGGCCATGCCCCCCAGACAGTTCAAGGGGAGGCAAACCATGTTTTGCCCCCCCCCCCAGACGTGAAGTCTAATACATTTTTATTTGCGTTTTTAGAACGGTACTGGGCAAATTTGGCGAAATTTAGGTTTTTTTTTGGCCAAATTTGGCGGCGCTGTTTTTCAGCTATTCTCGAAAAACATCAGGGGGGGGGGGCAAAATGACAAGTAATCCCCACTAGGGTGAGAGGTAATTCATAAGTTTAACAATTATCACGTTTACAGACTTGTCCTTATTTCATTATTTTTATCCAGCATCATTTCGGTCAAGCAAGTCTACAATAGAACAATCGGTCCAAATCCATTCTTTTTCCTGTAGGTCTTTCCCGTCCTTCCGGTTACAACGGCGCAGGCGGAGATGGTGTTCAGTAAGGCGGAGAAGACTATCCTCTCTCCGAGCGACAATGACCGAGCCAGAGGTGAAAAAAAGTGTCAGCCTGTCACCGACGGAGGGTCAGGCTGACTCATTTTTTTTGACATTTTTCACCATTGCATTAATACAATTTTGTTAGTCATGACGGTCAAAAGAAGGCTCTTTAAAGTCATCGATAACAATAAACAAGCCTATGTCGGTGCCAACACACAATAATATGCCATAGGCCACATGTAAGTTATTCGGAAACATCCTAAAACATAAGTAAATGGTTATTTCTTACTTCTTACAAAAAAGCCGACCAACGCATTCGACATAATTAAAAACTACTTTGAAACTAATTTGTAAACCCGAACTTCAAAATATGTTTCAACGCCACTGACTAGCAACAATGTTATGTACAGCAGGTGTCTCTAGTAAGGTGTCTCTGGCAACGCATTTTGGTAAGAATTACGAAAACAGACAAATGATTTCAGTCCAGTAGACAAATAGACTAGTCATGTAATTACACAACTAGTCATGTAATTACACAATAGGCAAAATTTCGTCACGTAAAGAGCTAGAGAGGCGAGGACTGTTCTTTATTGGTAAGTGAAGATGGCACACTTCGGCGACGATACATTGTTGTGTCTCGTTATCACCGTACCCTCGAGGGCCTGTCGCACGTTGGACGATTGCCGGACAAAATTGAAACCGGACTTTCGTTGTACAGCGCATATGAGGGCATCTGCATGGAACGGATCCGGTCCGTTCCACCGAACCTGCAGCTCCTTTGCCGCATTGGTGTGGTCCATCTGGCGGTGCACACCGAACACCTCTTGCACTGCACTCGCCATGCTCTCCACCACGCTCTCAGTTGGATGGATCATCCAAAGGCGGCACACCAGGTCTATGTACCTACGTACCTCGGGAACACTGGTCTGGCTCTTCCACAGTACCTTGAGGAGTGCCTGGTTGCTCATATTCTGGTCGCAGCGACGAAGCACGGCGATGGCGGCCTTTACTGCTTGTGTTGACGTTCGACATGACGCCGGAATGATGCGGCGAGCCACAAGACGGTCGACTGCTTTTTGGATAGCGTCGGCCGTATGGGATGGGCTCGACGCGCTGGATCGGTGGCGCTCGAGGTTAGCCACCTCCTTGACGTCGAGCATGGCACCCATCAGCGACTGGTTGTCGGTGCCCATCGTTGAGCCGGCAGAGTTCAAACCATTCCGCCTGTGACGCAGATGTCGCGCCATAATCTGGCAGAACTCGATGGCGTCCGCTGCCTGAAAGAATGTAAAACAAGGAATGAGTATGTAACTTACCACCCGCTTCTACTCCGTGCCCATACGATGCCCAGGACTAATAAGCTACAAAAACAGCTGAAGAAGAAATAATGAGTAAACGTGCATATTTCTATATAATCCAACGATGTAGGTTGACATACAGCAGAACGTCATAACTGCATGTTATATGGTCACTAAGCACAATTTAACGACAAACATTGATGTAATATTTTACGTTGTCATCGCAATACAGAAAAACATGATTATACCGATACGCGAATACTGAAGTTCAGTTTAGTTTACAGCCATGCGAATACTTTAGTTCAGGTGCAGCTGCAAACTGACATCAAATCACACATTATCACTTGTTAACAAAACTGTCAAAACTAAGTATGATGATTTTGGCAATACAGCAATACGCAACACCCAAATATTAACTTTCTTGGCTTCCATGATTTCCGAAAAAAATGAAAAGGTTAAAAACTAACAATATTTTCAGGTGAAACACGAACAGCTTCTCAAAACTGGACCAATGTCAAATGCAGGACTGTTGGTAAATATAAAAATACAGCAGCTGATAGACATGTGCTTACCACTGCTTTGTCCTGTGCATGGAAAGACAGCGTAGGCCAGGTGTCGTTCATGTCCGCCTGGGGTCGCACTTCGTCGACGGCCGCTTCTTGAAGGACGTCAGCCATTTGACGCAGACGGATGATCGCACGGCCGAATTCGGCCATTCCCTCCCACGGCAGATTCTGCACGTTTTGCAGCGCCCGGCTTCCATCAGCCAACACCAGATAGATGTCGTGCAGTGAGGCTACTCTCGCGACAAAGCGAGCATCTGTGGATATGCCATTTGATTACGAAGCGCTTTAGAATGCACTAATGCCACAGTATTATTTATCAAACACAGTCCTTACCCACAACTGCGAACGAATTCTTCCCCACGCTTAATGCAACGCATGCATTATTCGTTATCGTCATACATCCAACATGAATCAAAACAGAGCAAAGCTTACAGACGACCAGAGTTGATATAATGTTATATAAATGGGACACGTCTAGCTATCAAACCATGTAAGTCAAATCAGTATGGACAAGTACATATTGAAATGGTATGTGTGCGTGTGCGCGTACGGGAGTACGTGGGTGCGTGCGTGCGTATGTGTGTTTGTGTGCAAGTAAGATAGCCTTATTAAGTACCCACCTCGCAAGACTTGCAGGTCCTCCTTCAGCTCTCGCAAGACGTTCGCTCTTTTCTCGGAAGCGACCCGCTCTCGCAGGGCGTGCATCATGGGAGGCACGTTATCTGCAAACGTGTGCAGAACTGCTGAAGCGTGCGGAGCGAAACGTGTCTCCGACCACAGCTTGGGATGGAGCACCTTCTTGCCGATCTGTCGGCCGGCTTCAAACAGAGCCACATTGGCTGTTCCATACTTGAACCGTTTTGTGATTCTAGTTATGACCTCAATTGTATCTCTTACCCACTTGCACTTGTCACTGTTGCGGGCGTCTGCGTCAGCGAGGTTCACAAGGTGAGACTGGTCCCACACACACGGCACACATGCTGATGAAGCTGGCAGGGAGTCTGCACTGCTCATCTCCGCCAACAGCTTCTTTGGTACACCGTTATGGTGGACCTGTCCGTCCGCGGCGATCGCTGCCAGCTGATCAGTGTGGACGATGCCCAGCTCACTCATGGTTGCCTGCAGCTGCTTGGCGTGTTCCGTCCCGCTGCAGTTCGCTACCACCGGTGCCCCGATTACAAAACTCTGCAGCATTTTACCAGCCGGAGCATCCGGCACAACCGTTGTCACGGCTGTAATATTCATGGTTTTGCCGTTCACCGTCACTTTATCGGCCATAACGGCGACACACGGCTGGTCAGCGATGTGCTGCTTCAACTTTTCACGCACTTCCAGCGAGAGCGCTTCCCGCGCTTTGGTCATGAACATTTTTGAGTGGTTTAACCCGCGCGGCGCTGGGGTCTCTATCCGAACGCGCCGCGCTGGGGGGTAAATTTTACCCCCCCCTCTTATCTCCCGAACCAATAATCGCAGCGAGACGCGCAAGGCGGCGATCGGAAGCTCTCGATGGGAAGATTCTAAGTAATTCTTAAAATTTTATTTAAAAGGTCACATATCAGGTCAGGGTCAGGTCAAAGGTCAAAACCTCCTGTTTTCGAGATTATTGGCTGCAGAGACCGGACTATCAACAGCAGCGCGCCGAAACTCTGCCAAAACACTTCTAAATAAAAGGAGAGGGTAATGCTTGAGTATGAATATCATACTAAGTACAGGTCAAGGTCAAAGTCAGGTCACAAAAGGTCACACTGTGAAAAGTAATATGAAACCCATGTGACACATGTCTCATGGGTTATTTCAGACGTAGAATCCAAAAATAATGGTTATTTTGACATTTGACCTCAAGGTCAGGTCAAGATCAAGCTAAAAGGGTCAAATTTTGAAATCCAAAATTTGCAATAACCGACACATGTTTACGGTTCAGTTTTGCCACAGCAATCCAATGGTGCAATTTGTTTTTGTGTACGATGTCTAAAAATGTCAAAATTTGCGATTTTTTTTAAAATGCGTCCATCACATTGAACACTTATTAGTGTCATTTGGGGGTCAAAAATATAGATATTTGTTTGAAATTTGGAATAGTCACTCATTAGAGATGGTTATCTGACATATCTTCCGGTTTTTGAAAATTCTTACAATTTTGGATTTTGTAAACTTTGAAAAAAATAAAAACGAATTTTTGCATTTTGGGGATCAGAAAATAAAATTGTGCAAATCCGAGATAGCCATCTTGTAGAGAATGTCATTTCCTTCCTTTTCACGTGCTTTGTTTGCAATTTTCTTCAATACTCGCTGTTCTATCATCGATCAAAGTTTCGTCCATTTTGGACCGAAAATGGCGTTACATGACGTCACTAAAACGCTATTTTCGCAAAAACTTCTCGACCGATTTTCTCCAAAATTTATCTGAAGACGTCAAATCGATGCCAGATAAGGTACTGAAAGTTTCGCGTCGATATCTAGTGTAGTTTTGAATCTATAGCGAAAACCCGGGAGGGGGGGTAAAATTTACCCCCCCAGCGCCGCGCGGGTTAAGTCACCCATGTTGATACCGTTCTTATGCTGGAGCACTATGAGCTCCTCAAACATGGTGTGCGGTAGGGACTTACTGGTAACATAATACGCCGTCCTCAAGACGCGCTGGGCAACGCAGCCACTCTCCTGCTTCTTCAAAAGCTGATGGTCATTTTGACGTTTGGCCGTTTCCTCAGCTCTCAGATGCCGATCCGAGCTGAAGTGCCGTTTTATGGTGTCCTTCAGTGACCGGAATGCTGCCGGAAGTTG
Source organism: Chirona hameri (assembly GCA_036785665.1). Classification (NCBI taxonomy): domain Eukaryota; kingdom Metazoa; phylum Arthropoda; class Thecostraca; order Balanomorpha; family Balanidae; genus Chirona; species Chirona hameri. The sequence continues at coordinate 13,270 of JAXIVJ010013411.1, read as the reverse complement.
TTCAGCATAGCTGAACGTCTTCTTCATCTCCATATTGCAGGCAAACACGCCAGTGGCGTTTTGGGCGTCGCCCTGAACGGATGCCGGGTCTTTGGCACATGCGGTGCAAAAGAGGCTTTGCCTGGTGGTGGCAGCTGCCAGGACGCCCCCCGAGGCAGTCAGCAGATCCGGCACACCGCGAGCCGCTCTAAATGCCGCATCACTCGATGTGGGGTGTACATTTACACTGTCACTACTGGCTGATGCAGTGGGATTTTTCAACAGGGAGATCAGCTCACGTGCCAGTTTCTCCAGGGACGACAGACGTCCAGCCAGATTCAAAGGAAGAATCAGATGATCCTGCCAAAGAGAATGGACGTTAGTTGCTGAGAGAGTCGGTTTTGAGGGGGAAAGATACCTATAAGACTAAAGTGTGTGTGTGTGTGTGTGTGTGTGTGTGTGTGTGTGTGTGTGTGTGTGTGTGTGTGTGTGTGTGTGTGTGTGTGTGTGTGTGTGTGTGTGTGTGTGTGTGTGTGTGTGTGTGTGTGTGTGTGTGTGTGTGTGTGTGTGTGTGTGTGTGTGTGTGTGTGTGTGTGTGTGTGTGTGTGTGTGTGTGTGTGTGTGTGTGTGTGTGTGTGTGTGTGTGTGTGTGTGTGTGTGTGTGTGTGTGTGTGTGTGTGTGTGTGTGTGTGTGTGTGTGTGTGTGTGTGTGTGTGTGTGTGTGTGTGTGTGTGTGTGTGTGTGTGTGTGTGTGTGTGTGTGTGTGTGTGTGTGTGTGTGTGTGTGTGTGTGTGTGTGTGTGTGTGTGTGTGTGTGTGTGTGTGTGTGTGTGTGTGTGTGTGTGTGTGTGTGTGTGTGTGTGTGTGTGTGTGTGTGTGTGTGTGTGTGTGTGTGTGTGTGTGTGTGTGTGTGTGTGTGTGTGTGTGTGTGTGTGTGTGTGTGTGTGTGTGTGTGTGTGTGTGTGTGTGTGTGTGTGTGTGTGTGTGTGTGTGTGTGTGTGTGTGTGTGTGTGTGTGTGTGTGTGTGTGTGTGTGTGTGTGTGTGTGTGTGTGTGTGTGTGTGTGTGTGTGTGTGTGTGTGTGTGTGTGTGTGTGTGTGTGTGTGTGTGTGTGTGTGTGTGTGTGTGTGTGTGTGTGTGTGTGTGTGTGTGTGTGTGTGTGTGTGTGTGTGTGTGTGTGTGTGTGTGTGTGTGTGTGTGTGTGTGTGTGTGTGTGTGTGTGTGTGTGTGTGTGTGTGTGTGTGTGTGTGTGTGTGTGTGTGTGTGTGTGTGTGTGTGTGTGTGTGTGTGTGTGTGTGTGTGTGTGTGTGTGTGTGTGTGTGTGTGTGTGTGTGTGTGTGTGTGTGTGTGTGTGTGTGTGTGTGTGTGTGTGTGTGTGTGTGTGTGTGTGTGTGTGTGTGTGTGTGTGTGTGTGTGTGTGTGTGTGTGTGTGTGTGTGTGTGTGTGTGTGTGTGTGTGTGTGTGTGTGTGTGTGTGTGTGTGTGTGTGTGTGTGTGTGTGTGTGTGTGTGTGTGTGTGTGTGTGTGTGTGTGTGTGTGTGTGTGTGTGTGTGTGTGTGTGTGTGTGTGTGTGTGTGTGTGTGTGTGTGTGTGTGTGTGTGTGTGTGTGTGTGTGTGTGTGTGTGTGTGTGTGTGTGTGTGTGTGTGTGTGTGTGTGTGTGTGTGTGTGTGTGTGTGTGTGTGTGTGTGTGTGTGTGTGTGTGTGTGTGTGTGTGTGTGTGTGTGTGTGTGTGTGTGTGTGTGTGTGTGTGTGTGTGTGTGTGTGTGTGTGTGTGTGTGTGTGTGTGTGTGTGTGTGTGTGTGTGTGTGTGTGTGTGTGTGTGTGTGTGTGTGTGTGTGTGTGTGTGTGTGTGTGTGTGTGTGTGTGTGTGTGTGTGTGTGTGTGTGTGTGTGTGTGTGTGTGTGTGTGTGTGTGTGTGTGTGTGTGTGTGTGTGTGTGTGTGTGTGTGTGTGTGTGTGTGTGTGTGTGTGTGTGTGTGTGTGTGTGTGTGTGTGTGTGTGTGTGTGTGTGTGTGTGTGTGTGTGTGTGTGTGTGTGTGTGTGTGTGTGTGTGTGTGTGTGTGTGTGTGTGTGTGTGTGTGTGTGTGTGTGTGTGTGTGTGTGTGTGTGTGTGTGTGTGTGTGTGTGTGTGTGTGTGTGTGTGTGTGTGTGTGTGTGTGTGTGTGTGTGTGTGTGTGTGTGTGTGTGTGTGTGTGTGTGTGTGTGTGTGTGTGTGTGTGTGTGTGTGTGTGTGTGTGTGTGTGTGTGTGTGTGTGTGTGTGTGTGTGTGTGTGTGTGTGTGTGTGTGTGTGTGTGTGTGTGTGTGTGTGTGTGTGTGTGTGTGTGTGTGTGTGTGTGTGTGTGTGTGTGTGTGTGTGTGTGTGTGTGTGTGTGTGTGTGTGTGTGTGTGTGTGTGTGTGTGTGTGTGTGTGTGTGTGTGTGTGTGTGTGTGTGTGTGTGTGTGTGTGTGTGTGTGTGTGTGTGTGTGTGTGTGTGTGTGTGTGTGTGTGTGTGTGTGTGTGTGTGTGTGTGTGTGTGTGTGTGTGTGTGTGTGTGTGTGTGTGTGTGTGTGTGTGTGTGTGTGTGTGTGTGTGTGTGTGTGTGTGTGTGTGTGTGTGTGTGTGTGTGTGTGTGTGTGTGTGTGTGTGTGTGTGTGTGTGTGTGTGTGTGTGTGTGTGTGTGTGTGTGTGTGTGTGTGTGTGTGTGTGTGTGTGTGTGTGTGTGTGTGTGTGTGTGTGTGTGTGTGTGTGTGTGTGTGTGTGTGTGTGTGTGTGTGTGTGTGTGTGTGTGTGTGTGTGTGTGTGTGTGTGTGTGTGTGTGTGTGTGTGTGTGTGTGTGTGTGTGTGTGTGTGTGTGTGTGTGTGTGTGTGTGTGTGTGTGTGTGTGTGTGTGTGTGTGTGTGTGTGTGTGTGTGTGTGTGTGTGTGTGTGTGTGTGTGTGTGTGTGTGTGTGTGTGTGTGTGTGTGTGTGTGTGTGTGTGTGTGTGTGTGTGTGTGTGTGTGTGTGTGTGTGTGTGTGTGTGTGTGTGTGTGTGTGTGTGTGTGTGTGTGTGTGTGTGTGTGTGTGTGTGTGTGTGTGTGTGTGTGTGTGTGTGTGTGTGTGTGTGTGTGTGTGTGTGTGTGTGTGTGTGTGTGTGTGTGTGTGTGTGTGTGTGTGTGTGTGTGTGTGTGTGTGTGTGTGTGTGTGTGTGTGTGTGTGTGTGTGTGTGTGTGTGTGTGTGTGTGTGTGTGTGTGTGTGTGTGTGTGTGTGTGTGTGTGTGTGTGTGTGTGTGTGTGTGTGTGTGTGTGTGTGTGTGTGTGTGTGTGTGTGTGTGTGTGTGTGTGTGTGTGTGTGTGTGTGTGTGTGTGTGTGTGTGTGTGTGTGTGTGTGTGTGTGTGTGTGTGTGTGTGTGTGTGTGTGTGTGTGTGTGTGTGTGTGTGTGTGTGTGTGTGTGTGTGTGTGTGTGTGTGTGTGTGTGTGTGTGTGTGTGTGTGTGTGTGTGTGTGTGTGTGTGTGTGTGTGTGTGTGTGTGTGTGTGTGTGTGTGGTGTGTGTGTGTGTGTGTGTGTGTGTGTGTGTGTGTGTGTGTGTGTGTGTGTGTGTGTGTGTGTGTGTGTGTGTGTGTGTGTGTGTGTGTGTGTGTGTGTGTGTGTGTGTGTGTGTGTGTGTGTGTGTGTGTGTGTGTGTGTGTGTGTGTGTGTGTGTGTGTGTGTGTGTGTGTGTGTGTGTGTGTGTGTGTGTGTGTGTGTGTGTGTGTGTGTGTGTGTGTGTGTGTGTGTGTGTGTGTGTGTGTGTGTGTGTGTGTGTGTGTGTGTGTGTGTGTGTGTGTGTGTGTGTGTGTGTGTGTGTGTGTGTGTGTGTGTGTGTGTGTGTGTGTGTGTGTGTGTGTGTGTGTGTGTGTGTGTGTGTGTGTGTGTGTGTGTGTGTGTGTGTGTGTGTGTGTGTGTGTGTGTGTGTGTGTGTGTGTGTGTGTGTGTGTGTGTGTGTGTGTGTGTGTGTGTGTGTGTGTGTGTGTGTGTGTGTGTGTGTGTGTGTGTGTGTGTGTGTGTGTGTGTGTGTGTGTGTGTGTGTGTGTGTGTGTGTGTGTGTGTGTGTGTGTGTGTGTGTGTGTGTGTGTGTGTGTGTGTGTGTGTGTGTGTGTGTGTGTGTGTGTGTGTGTGTGTGTGGTGTGTGTGTGTGTGTGTGTGTGTGTGTGTGTGTGTGTGTGTGTGGTGTGTGTGTGTGTGTGTGTGTGTGTGTGTGTGTGTGTGTGTGTGTGTGTGTGTGTGTGTGTGTGTGTGTGTGTGTGTGTGTGTGTGTGTGTGTGGTGTGTGTGTGTGTGTGTGTGTGTGTGTGTGTGTGTGTGTGTGTGTGTGTGTGTGTGTGTGTGTGTGTGTGTGTGTGTGTGTGTGTGTGTGTGTGTGTGTGTGTGTGTGTGTGTGTGTGTGTGTGTGTGTGTGTGTGTGTGTGTGTGTGTGTGTGTGTGTGTGTGTGTGTGTGTGTGTGTGTGTGTGTGTGTGTGTGTGTGTGTGTGTGTGTGTGTGTGTGTGTGTGTGTGTGTGTGTGTGTGTGTGTGTGTGTGTGTGTGTGTGTGTGTGTGTGTGTGTGTGTGTGTGTGTGTGTGTGTGTGTGTGTGTGTGTGTGTGTGTGTGTGTGTGTGTGTGTGTGTGTGTGTGTGTGTGGTGTGTGTGTGTGTGTGTGTGTGTGTGTGTGTGTGTGTGTGTGTGTGTGTGTGTGTGTGTGTGTGTGTGTGTGTGTGTGTGTGTGTGTGGTGTGGTGTGTGTGTGGTGTGTGTGTGTGTGGTGTGTGTGTGTGTGTGTGTGTGTGGTGTGTGTGTGTGTGTGTGTGTGTGTGTGTGTGTGTGTGTGTGTGTGTGTGTGTGTGTGTGTGTGTGTGTGTGTGTGTGTGTGTGTGTGTGTGTGTGTGTGTGTGTGTGTGTGTGTGTGTGTGTGTGTGTGTGTGTGTGTGTGTGTGTGTGTGTGTGTGTGTGTGTGTGTGTGTGTGTGTGTGTGTGTGTGTGTGTGTGTGTGTGTGTGTGTGTGTGTGTGTGTGTGTGTGTGTGTGTGTGTGTGTGTGTGTGTGTGTGTGTGTGTGTGTGTGTGTGTGTGTGTGTGTGTGTGTGTGTGTGTGTGTGTGTGTGTGTGTGTGTGTGTGTTGTGTGTGTGTGTGTGTGTGTGTGTGTGTGTGTGTGTGTGTGTGTGTGTGTGTGTGTGTGTGTGTGTGTGTGTGTGTGTGTGTGTGTGTGTGTGTGTGTGTGTGTGTGTGTGTGTGTGTGTGTGTGTGTGTGTGTGTGTGTGTGTGTGTGTGTGTGTGTGTGTGTGTGTGTGTGTGTGTGTGTGTGTGTGTGTGTGTGTGTGTGTGTGTGTGTGTGTGTGTGTGTGTGTGTGTGTGTGTGTGTGTGTGTGTGTGTGTGTGTGTGTGTGTGTGTGTGTGTGTGTGTGTGTGTGTGTGTGTGTGTGTGTGTGTGTGTGTGTGTGTGTGTGTGTGTGTGTGTGTGTGTGTGTGTGTGTGTGTGTGTGTGTGTGTGTGTGTGTGTGTGTGTGTGTGTGTGTGTGTGTGTGTGTGTGTGTGTGTGTGTGTGTGTGTGTGTGTGTGTGTGTGGTGTGTGTGTGTGTGTGTGTGTGTGTGTGTGTGTGTGTGTGTGTGTGTGTGTGTGTGTGTGTGTGTGTGTGTGTGTGTGTGTGTGTGTGTGTGTGTGTGTGTGTGTGTGTGTGTGTGTGTGTGTGTGTGTGTGTGTGTGTGTGTGTGTGTGTGTGTGTGTGTGTGTGTGTGTGTGTGTGTGTGTGTGTGTGTGTGTGTGTGTGTGTGTGTGTGTGTGTGTGTGTGTGTGTGTGTGTGTGTGTGTGTGTGTGTGTGT
>JAXIVJ010013410.1:0-37285 GCA_036785665.1 Chirona hameri | reverse complement strand
CAGGTAACTTTAGCCAGGAGCGTCGCCACAAAATATTAAAGTGGGGGACAGCCAGGTGGTTGGTCCCTCACTCCCATATGGCTAATGTCAAAATTCTGGCGATTTCATCTGGTATTCTGGTGAAGCCACCTCATTATAAAGCACCGCAATGTCGCATCGTACCAGCTAAAAATGTACAGCTTTAGCAGGAAATTCAGGAAATGGAAAATGGCCCGATCGCGTCCCGCATGTGCTTATCGATAACGCTGCCGATACTAATTTGAGTCATCAATACCATGCCGATAGCTACAAATACTTCCTGATACCGATACCGACAATAACATTTGCTAAGAAATCGCATCTCTAATTCTGCCATTTTGTCATTGTCAGAAACATGCACTAGATGTTCATGTTTTGAGTATGCACGCTTTATTTAAAGGTTTGCCCTGGTTGAAGTAGATGGGAACAGAAATATAATTGCTTATTGCCTGCAAATCGCCTAGAATCCGATCAGTAACGCGGAGTGGCTAAAGTTAGCCGATTCCGGCTAATTTTAGCCACCTCGGAAATTCCCCAAAAAATAACAACGTTGAATGCACATAATCTAAACCCTGCAACCACCATGCAATAGCACCTGGCTGTCCACCAATTTTGTCTAATACATAATTTTATTTGTGGCATTAATAAAAACAGGGCATACCAAAATGTCCCAAAAGTATGCTCAAGTTACCCTGAATGACGGTACCTCTTGGGCCAGAAACGGTGAACGGTCACACGCGAGTTGAGTTACGAGGGGGCTATTTTGGCCCCCTCGTGCTATTACTCAATATCTCGTAAACTATAATGCCAGTCGTGAACATCCAAGATTTAGAGAGAAAAAATAAATCGTTTTATTTTTGACATATTAATCAGAAATTCGAAGAAAAAAAACATACAACATCGACATACACATTCACAATGAATGTGTACCAAATTTGAAGTAGATATAATACAAAAATGACCTTTGCCTTTCAAAGACAAAAATCGACCATTTCATACGGTATGTCCATTTTCCGTTACCCATGAATCGACATTCATTTTTTGTTTAACTGGCACTTCAATTCTTAGGAACGAACTTTGTTCCAAGGCTATCTGTCAAATTCTAGACGAAAAATAAGCCCATAAACATGCATTGTAACACCTAATGGCCGTACTCGGCAGCTTGACCTAGTGACCTCTGATGACCTTGACCTGACCCAAGGCCACCAAAAGCTTACAATGGTACTCAGAAGCAAGGGCGAATCTAGCCGTGTGCTTAGGGGTGGGTGGGGGAGGGGCAAATCCAGTGTCATAATTAAAAAAGTTGTTGAGCGGGGGGAGGGGGGGAGTAGCGAGACGTCAGCCGTCAGTTAAAAGTTGTTGACCCGGGGAGGGGGAGGGGTAGCGAGCCGTTTTGCCGTTTGTCAGGCCGTTTTGGGGGGCCAAATCATAGTTGCAGGACCTTTGGGAAGGGGCATGACCCCTTTGCCCCCCCCCCCCTCGATCCGCCCCTGCTCAGAAGTGTCAGACATAAGAATCATACCGATTTATTAACTAATGTTGGTTTAATAACGTTATTTTGTGCAACAATTACCTCCATCGAGACCTTCATGGCACGGCCAATAGTTGTTTTCTCTGACCAGACCTGTGTCATCAGGTACCTACCAGGTCAACAATAATGACAAATCTTCAAATCATCTCGACAAATCTTCTGGGGCTATCGAATGTCGTTTATGTTTTATTCTTTCCAATAGTTCCTGAGATACGAGGGGGCAAAAAAATAGCCCCCCCCCCTCTCCCGTTATAAGCCGCGTTATGGAAAATACCTCAGTAACTACCGGGTTAAAAGAAATAGTTCACCTTGAATTTTTTAACCCAACACGATTTGATTATATTTTGTAATACAATGTATTTTTATATTGTCAAAAATGGCCTTATATCGCGCCGATTCAGGACAGAAGGCCGTAAATTTGTATTGTTTATCAAAACTATATGCATACTCTCCGAGTCCTAAAGGCACGCGAATGTAAAAAATGGTTCAGCCAATCAGATTCGAAAGTAGTCGCGTAAAGATAGACTCGCATTGGAAATGTGCCAACCGGCGGCCGGCGATTCGCTTGCTAGCACCAGCTGCAAGCTGATTGGCTGATGGTATAGCCTCCGCCCGGGCTAGAACCAGTACAACATTCTTTCGCCAGCACCGCATTCCTTCGCCAAAAACTCAAATATATTCGGCTGAAGTCTTTTCAGTCAAGAAAACTTTCAGATAGGGGTTTCCCAACACGGGCTACAAAACTGCTATCTCAGTTTAAAACTAATGTTGAAGGTGAACTATTTCCTTTAAGTAACGTCTATGGTGCTCAAGCAACTGGTTACGAAGTCTTCCGTCAACTGGGGGGGGGGGGGGGGGGGGGGAATCGGCACATGAGCTACTCGACCCGACCGCAGCTCTATGATTTTTAGATGCATATTTCTTTGCAACTACCCGTAACTTGTATGTGCCTGGACATTTGCACACAGAAGCGCTACTGTTGCACGATTTTCGTATACAAGTCTGGAATTCTGCGTTGTCGGGTTTAGGAGCAGCGCACGCCGACGCACAACTCAGTATTCCAGGACCGGCCCGCTCGGTTGCCGACCCAATAAGGGCGTTTTACAGGTACGAACTTAGCTTAGCGACCTTCATATTTATCATGCAGCGATCTATTTCTTGTAATGAGCTTGCGAGCATCTTCTTGTCTCGTTATGACACTGCGCAAATGACACTCGTGAAGATACTCCTCTTGCTCGTGTGATGCTATGTAATTTTAGTGATCCGCACCCTGTGCCGCCCGATCAAAACCAGTCATCGGAATCACCCAAACACCGCAAACAAGCACTCGGCATAGCCCGTTTATTGAAGAACTCATCGCCACACAATGAACGTAGTCTGTGTAAATGCTCTATGCACACTCCACCCCCGCGGCACACGGTCGCCGGTAATCTGTGCCGATGATACCCCGTGCTCTCCCACAGCCAGCGAGCGCCGCCGGTCCGGACCCGCCGAACCCCGCCCCGTGCACCGGTGCCTCCTGCTGCGCCGGCAGAACGAACAACTCAGTACTGACCGCACCCGAACGCCGGGCACAGACGGATCGAGAGAGAGAATAACTTACACGACCGGCCGGCGGCCCGCCCCGGTCCTGTCTGACTGCCGGTCTCTGCACTCTGTGTGGGGTGTGGGGTGTGGGAGGAGGGAGGAGGCGGGCAGGCAGGGCGCGGCGTCGCGGCGTCAGAGCGTCGCCCGCTGTCTAACTGTACAGATCGTCTTCGCCGTCGTCCTGGAAGTTGGCACCTCCCGAGCCCTGGCCGCCAGTGCCGCCAGTGCCGCCGGCCGCCGGCTGAGAGCTGCCACCCTGGTTGGTCGGGAACCTGGAGAGACATGAGCGCGAGTGAGACGGGGCTGAGAGGTGTACGGGACAATGGGAACACTCCATACGAATCAGCGTGAAGGAGAGCATAACACAAAGTCGCTTCACAGATGAGATAGACTGGCCAATTCGACTGACTGAAACCAAGTACAAAACTACTTGTACTTGTACTTATAGTACGGGACTATAAGGAGGACTAGATGCCTGTCTTGCCCGCTCTTTACATCTCTTGATTGTTTTTATGCCTCAGTGGATAATTCAAAAGGGTATGCTTTCCTTGACCATATTTGGCTTCAGTGTTTTGTCGCCTATCCTGGCGCATCGTACATGATGTCCGCCCAGTAGTGGTCCAGGCGGTTCTTGAAGAGGTTCGTCGTGGCTGATGAAACGACGTGTTCCGGAAGTGCGTTCCAGTCGCTCACTGCTCTGATAGACCAGAAGTTCCGTCTCACTCTGGTCTGCGCTTGCGGTTTGGCAACCTTCAGGGAGTGTCCTCGTGTGATTGCCGACGGCGGGTCCTGGAAGAACTTCTGCTTATCGAGTTCGATGCGGCCGTTCATCAGCTGGTGGATCAGAATGAGGTCGCCGCGCAGTCTTCTGTACTGCAGAGACGGCAGGCGCAGGACTCTCAGCCGGTCCTCGTACGGAAGCAGTCTGATTGGTCGAACCAGCTTGGTCGCCCTCCGTTGTACTCGTTCCACCAGTCGTACGTCTTCAGCGTTGAACGGGCCCCAGACAGCGTTCCCATATTCGAGTAGCGGTCTGACCAGGGTCTTAAAGAGCAGCGGGAGCGTCTGCTGGTCGATGTGCTCAAACGAGCGCCGGATTGTGCCGAGGACTCGGTTTGCCTTTGCGATCGCCGCCGCCGCCTGCTTACGGAACTTCAGCGAGGTGTCCACGACGACTCCCAAGTCCTTCTCGTCCTCCACTTGCTCCAACTGGCCTCCAAACATGGAGTAGGTTTGGCGAACGTTCCTCGGTCCGAGATGTATCGTCTTGCACTTGGTCATGTTAAATGGCATCTGCCACACTCCAGACCATTTGCCGACTGCGTCGAGGTCCTGCTGAAGCTGGTCATGCCCACTCCGTTCCTGGACGCTTCCGTAGATTTTGGTGTCGTCCGCAAAAAGCTTGATGCCGCTGTTGACGTGTCCGGGGAGGTCGTTGATGAAGAGCAGGAAGAGTGTTGGGCCCAGTACTGATCCCTGTGGTATGCCACTCAGCACTGGCGCCCAGCTGGACCTGCTGTCTCTGATCGCCACTCTCTGTCTCCGACCCGTGAGGAACGCCTCGATCCAGCGCAACAACTTCCCCCCCAATCCCCATGTCCTTCAGCTTCCTTAGCAGACGACGATGGGGTACCGAATCGAACGCTTTCTGGTAGTCGAGGTAGGCTACATCAACTAAACGGCCCTCTTCGATCTCTTTGGTCCAATCATCGAGTGTCGCGAGCAGCTGTGAGATGCAGGATCTCTTGGGGCGGAAGCCGTACTGGTGGTCGTTCAGCTGTCCACTCTCGGTCACGTGTGCCATGATCTGGTCCCTGATGAGTGTCTCACAGACTTTAGACAGTACTGATGTTAGGCTCACCGGTCGATAGTTGGACGGCTCTTCTTTTGCCCCCTTCTTGAAGATAGGCACAACTTCTCCCTCTTTCCAGTCTGCTGGTACTTTGCTTTCATCCAGGGACTTCCTGATGATGTTGGAGAGTGGCCGACTCAAAGGTGAAGCAAGTTCACGCAGCACCTTCGGGGGAATTCCGTCCGGTCCAGGAGAGGATGTCGGGCGCAGATTACGCAGCTTGCTCTCTACCTGCGCCGGCGTCATGTCCACATTCTCCAGAAGCGCACCCTCCCACCGTGTTTGGAGACCCGGAATGTTGATGATATTTTCTCTGGTGAAGACGCTTGCCAAATTAAACTAAATAGTTTTGGGGCACACCATATACCACAGCTGTAATGCTTTAATTAAGTTCCCTTGCCAGCATTTAACCCGCGCACTGCAGGGGGGGGGGGGGTGATTTCCGCCCCCCTCAGGTTTTTCAAAGATAGCGAAAAAACGGCGGCGCGCAGCGCCGCCGGGTCTTGGCACACCTGTTAGGACATCAATTGCGCACACTTTGAACAAATAACCTCGGGTCATCTCAGGTAAGGTCACCAGACCAGGTCAAGTAACCCCACCTCCAAAAATGTTTGCAGTTGTGCCAAGAGTTTTTCACCGATCAGTTTGAAACTTACAGGATGTCATGAGGGCATAAGTACTTACAATTCGAATATCTCGGAATTTTGATATCGGTGACATAAGGTCAGGTCAATTTCGTAACCTCCCCATACGAATCAGCGTGAGTCAATGGGGGAATATACAAATGCTTCCTATTTCAAGGATATGCATATTAGTCCAATTACTTCTGGATCATGTTATTATAGGATATTCTTGATGATCCAAGTGTAATTTTTGTTCAGTGACCCCTATTGGGTCATTTGAGGTCATGCGAGGTCACCATCACCTTTTTGTCAATAACTCCCGACATAATGAAGATAGAGAAGTAAAACAGACATCAATGTGTTTGTCTCGTCGAGATACGTCTTCTCATATGCAACATGACCTACTTGGGTCACCACTTGAACTTGAACTGAGGTCAAATTGTTAAGTTGACTTCACAAGGTCACCATGTATATCATTCGAAGCGCCTTGACAAGATAAACACAATGGCGTAAACATTTTTTCGTTATCTTTATTAAGTACAAAATTAATAGCAAAAACGATTTAGCAAAACAAAAGTTTTTTCTTTTCTTTTTGACCTTTGGAGCCTCAAATATTGACCTGAGATCAAATCTGAGGCCACCTTGGCGATTGCAAATTTCACTGGCTGGCGTTTGCTTCTTTCCGTTTGTTTCTAACTAGCATCGTTTCTGAGATATATGGGAATTTCTGGAGCGATGTCATAAAACAGGAAAAAAACTGGAAAATTTGACCTTTGATGACCTCTGGTGACCTCAATTTTGACCTGACCTAAAAGAACACTGAAATACTTTCGATAGAACATGTATCAAGCTATCAAATGCCTTTTTCCGCTTCTCGCTACGTAGCGTAGTTTTCGAGATCTCAGGGGGGGGGGGGGGCGGAAATCAACCCCTCCCCCTTGCAGTTCGTGTTCGGCGCAAAGCCCCTGCAGTGCGCGGGTTAAGAACGAAAGTAATAACGCCTAACGGTGACGCGGAACAGTGACGGACTCATTTTAGTAAGCAGCAAACCCTCAACAAATATTGCACTTGTAATACAATAAAAGCAATGCAAGTAGACCAGAAATGATTTAATTGCCACTAGTTAATCTGGTATACAAACCGACTTTTTAAAATAAATAATAAATATACTGCACTTCAGCTAAAGATCAGCAGAGCAACCTATCGTCTTTCAGTAAATGTGACATGATTAAGTTACGACAAAAGCAGCCAGTCAGCGTTAAACCATCCACAGCATTCCAAAGACAGCCGAGCATGGCCCGCCCCTGGCCCAATCCTGTCGCTGAGACACGTGTGTGTGCGCATGTGCGTGCGTGCGTGCGTGCGTGCGTGCGTGCGTGCGTGCGTGTGCGTGTGCGTGTGCGTGTGCGTGTGCGTGTGCGTGTGCGTGTGCGTGTGCGTGTGCGTGTGCGTGTGCGTGTGCGTGTGCGTGTGCGTGTGCGTGTGCGTGTGCGTGTGCGTGTGCGTGTGCGTGTGCGTGTGCGTGTGCGTGTGCGTGTGCGTGTGCGTGTGCGTGTGCGTGTGCGTGTGCGTGTGCGTGTGCGTGTGCGTGTGCGTGTGCGTGTGCGTGTGTGTGTGTGTGTGTGTGTGTGTGTGTGTGTGTGTGTGTGTGTGTGTGTGTGTGTGTGTGTGTGTGTGTGTGTGTGTGTGTGTGTGTGTGTGTGTGTGTGTGTGTGTGTGTGTGTGTGTGTGTGTGTGTGTGTGTGTGTGTGTGTGTGTGTGTGTGTGTGTGTGTGTGTGTGTGTGTGTGTGTGTGTGTGTGTGTGTGTGTGTGTGTGTGTGTGTGTGTGTGTGTGTGTGTGTGTGTGTGTGTGTGTGTGTGTGTGTGTGTGTGTGTGTGTGTGTGTGTGTGTGTGTGTGTGTGTGTGTGTGTGTGTGTGTGTGTGTGTGTGTGTGTGTGTGTGTGTGTGTGTGTGTGTGTGTGTGTGTGTGTGTGTGTGTGTGTGTGTGTGTGTGTGTGTGTGTGTGTGTGTGTGTGTGTGTGTGTGTGTGTGTGTGTGTGTGTGTGTGTGTGTGTGTGTGTGTGTGTGTGTGTGTGTGTGTGTGTGTGTGTGTGTGTGTGTGTGTGTGTGTGTGTGTGTGTGTGTGTGTGTGTGTGTGTGTGTGTGTGTGTGTGTGTGTGTGTGTGTGTGTGTGTGTGTGTGTGTGTGTGTGTGTGTGTGTGTGTGTGTGTGTGTGTGTGTGTGTGTGTGTGTGTGTGTGTGTGTGTGTGTGTGTGTGTGTGTGTGTGTGTGTGTGTGTGTGTGTGTGTGTGTGTGTGTGTGTGTGTGTGTGTGTGTGTGTGTGTGTGTGTGTGTGTGTGTGTGTGTGTGTGTGTGTGTGTGTGTGTGTGTGTGTGTGTGTGTGTGTGTGTGTGTGGTCCCTGCCAGCATAGTCCACGGTCTGTCCCGTCTGTCCCGTCTGTCCCGTCTGTCCCGTCTGTCCCGTCTGTCCCGTCTGTCCCGTCTGTCCCGTCTGTCCCGTCTGTCCCGTCTGTCCCGTCTGTCCCGTCTGTCCCGTCTGTCCCGTCTGTCCCGTCTGTCCCGTCTGTCCCGTCTGTCCCGTCTGTCCCGTCTGTCCCGTCTGTCCCGTCTGTCCCGTCTGTCCCGTCTGTCCCGTCTGTCCCGTCTGTCCCGTCTGTCCCGTCTGTCCCGTCTGTCCCGTCTGTCCCGTCTGTCCCGTCTGTCCCGTCTGTCCCGTCTGTCCCGTCTGTCCCGTCTGTCCCGTCTGTCCCGTCTGTCCCGTCTGTCCCGTCTGTCCCGTCTGTCCCGTCTGTCCCGTCTGTCCCGTCTGTCCCGTCTGTCCCGTCTGTCCCGTCTGTCCCGTCTGTCCCGTCTGTCCCGTCTGTCCCGTCTGTCCCGTCTGTCCCGTCTGTCCCGGCTGGACGGCCGGTGGTGTGAGCCGCCACACACCCACCTGAAGTTCTGTCCGAAGCCGCGCGACTGCTGCAGCGTCTGAGAGAACATCTCGTACTTGCGGATGTCGTTATCGGAAACGGAGCGGCGCGCGTACTTCATGGCCTCCTCGAAGTGGACGCGCGAGATCTCCGGCACCGGATCCTCCTCCTCCATCTGGGAGAGCGAGACCACGTGACCCCGCGCGTCAGACGTATGGAGGCGGCACACAACACGGATTCAGCGGAGCGCGGCCCAGTCGGCCGCGAGTTATTCATCTGATCAGATCGACTTGTAAGGTTCGCAGATTGGCGTTTCTCCCAGGAGAGTGCGCTGCTCGAGCATAATTCAAATGCGAACATTACTCGCCTACATCCAATAAATGTCATGGCAAATGTCAAACGTCCAACATATGCCCGAACTCCGATAAGTATTAGGTGTGCAATACAAACAGGCTGATAAAAAACGGTTAGTTTTTTGGTATTCTTATGGCACTAGTGGCTGGATCTCAGAAGGAAAATAAACCAAAATTCGTTATTTTGCATGAGTAGAGACACGTCATCCGTGCAATTTTATGTATCCATAGACACACGTTTCACGTGGTTCTGCTAGTACCAAATGACATCAACCACAAAAGCCGTGTTATTCTTCTAAGTCCTCGACAAAGCAAAATTATACAATCCCCTGAATCAAAAAGGTACAATTATATCTGTACAATGCAAGGCGCACCACGTGATGCATTTCGTTCTGTGAATAGGTGCTGCAGCGAGCACGTCAACACGTTCAGGTGACCAACGCTCATTACATTACTGTGCACTATCCCATACAGATGGGATAGTGATAGTGGATGGGACAGATCCACCCCATCCACTATCCCATACAGATGGGATAGTGATAGTGGATGGGACAGATCCATCCCATCCACCATCACTATCCCATACAGATGGGATAGTGATAGTGGATGGGACAGATCCACCCCATCCACTATCCCATACAGATGGGATAGTGATAGTGGATGGGACAGATCCATCCCATCCACTATCCCATTGCACACTACATAATGTCTAGGGGACTGAGACGTTGAGAACAGAAATGGTTGCACAACAGTTATGCTATATGTTGTACTTTGGAGCTCCCTAACCTCGTGAGCGTTACCGAGTGTCTTCCTTTGTGCTTCCTTTGCTGCCGTTCTTCAGCGTTTTATTGAACTTATTTATATATTTCATGCTACTAGTGGCCATAAACTTCACGATCTTTCTTCACCACCCGTTACAAATTGTTTAGGACGGAAGCTTTTGCTACTGAGTTCTTCTTCAAGCTTTCGAACACTATAACTGTGCTCTTCTTCGGGCTGAAGGACACAGAAGTGTTCGAAAGCTTCCGTCCTAAACAATTTGAACTGGCGGTGAAGAAAGATCGTGTAGTTCAAACTATGTCCCAGTTCAATAATTCCATATTTAAAGGGAATAGGTCACCTTGAAAGTTGTCTTGAAATTCAACCATACGGTGCATCTTGAGCTCAAAACTACGAATATGACTTTCGTTTGGACAACTGATGGATATATGTGGAGAAAGAAGTAAGGTTCTCTTTGCATTTCACGAGAACTCGTACGACAGCAGGGGCGCCGGAGGTAGGACACTCTCTGGCACGTAGTATCTGATCACGACGCCTCGTTAATATCCGCTCAGCCGCCCGGGCGGCCCCTTGTCAGAGATTGTACTTGGCGTCAGGCGGAGCGGGGCGGAGCCAGAACGCCAGCTGCTATATAAGATTTCTCGTGAAATACAAAGAGAAACTTACTTCTTTCTCCACATATATCCATCAGTGTCCAAACCAAAGTCATATTCGTAGTTTTGAGCTCAAGATGCACCGTATGGTTGAATTGCAAGACAACTTTCAAGGTGACCTATTCTATTCCCTTTAAGGAAATCTAGTGGCCATAAAATTTTGCCACACGGCCAAAATAACGCCTTTCGCCGAATCACTCTGTAACTTGTATTGCGTTCCTGCAATGTATAAAGCTTCAAAACCAAAATAAAACTGCGACTGAGGCAGATAGTTTGTTATTCATTTGATCAAATTGACTTCCAATGTTTGCAGATGGGCGTTACCTCTCAGGAGAGGACAATGTCGTGTTTAAGCCGTGCGTCATACTTCCATTTGCATTCCTTTTCTGCGGCTGAACGGGCACGTTGGTGTAATGTGTGCAGTGTTGAATTTTTCATTTCATGACCTGGTCTCGGAGAGTAAAAATCCATAGGTGGAGAGTAAAATTGTATTGTCAGGAAAGTTAAGATTTTCATTTTTGTTTTAATTATTTTACTTGGAAAGTAAAAAATCCTGATTTGTAATAGATATTAAATCCTTGAGGAAAATTGAATTATATTTTAACTAAAATGTCAGTAAGCTCAGGCGAAAAGAGAGCAAATTTCCTGAACAAATATGAAGAGAGCAAAATTCGTTGGACCCAAAAAGTCCAGAAAATGGCCCAAATTCCAAGGCTGAATGTGTGTATACATTTATATCGAATACAACTGTGACGAGTTGCCAATTACTAGCTTCACACGGCACATGGTCATCTTCATCGACGCACGTGCGTTCCACGTTCTGCCATCACCATCGCCTCTGCGCTCACCTCCATGTCCATGTCGGGGTTTTGGAGGCGCTGCCGTTCGCGCGCGATGTCTGACTCGATGGCCTGCCGAATGGCCAGCTTACAGGCGCGCTGGCAGATCTCAGTCAGATCGGCACCGGAGAAACCGTGCGTCATCTTAGCCATGTACTCCACGTCCACGTCCTGGGCGGAGGGAGGGTCAGGTCAGGTCGGCACCGGAGAAACCGTGCGTCATCTTAGCCATGTACTCCACGTCCACGTCCTGGGCGGAGGGAGGGTCAGGTCAGGTCAGGTCGGCACCGGAGAAACCGTGCGTCATCTTAGACATGTACTCCACATCCACGTCCTGGGCGGAGGGAGGGTCAGGTCAGGTCAGGTCAGGTCGGCACCGGAGAAACCGTGAGTCATCTTAGCCATGTACTCCAGGTCCACGTCCTGGGCGGAGGGAGGGTCAGGTCAGGTCAGGTCAGGTCGGCACCGAAGAAACCGTGGGTGATCTTAGCCATGTACTCCAGGTCCACGTCCTGGGCGGAGGGAGGGTCAGGTCAGGTCAGGTCGGCACCGGAGAAACCGTGGGTCATCTTAGCCATGTACTCCAGGTCCACGTCCTGCGCAGATGGAGAGGTCAGATCGGGTCAGACGCACAACAGTCAGTAATAGGATGACACAGTGGTGATGGTCTGTATCGGGCAGTGAGGACACGTTAGGTCAAACGCACACCAGTATAAGTGAGGGTCTAGCGACGATAAGCGACAGGCAGCAGTCACACGGGTGACGGGTGGGGGAGAATAAAACGGCAGTCACCCCTGATTTACGGCACAAACTTTTAGACACAAGACAATATTAAGAGGAGCTTTTAACAAACAAGCTGGGAAGGGTTCACTCGACAAGATGTACGCTCGGTCCGAAATTTTGCCGTTGTGCTCAGATGTCAGAATATATCAGAACACAAATAAACTGAATGTAAAATGCGTCCGTACTTTTCTCTAAGTAAACGTCAAAAACAAGTCGCATGCTCCGAGTTCCCCGGCATCGCACTATTAACCTTTTCCCTTACAGCTCGACATTTCCTTTGACCAAAGTTAGTCTATTACCGTTTCACAACTCCACATGTTTTCGATTGGGACCATGTTCGCGCAACTAGCAACTACCTAGCGTTATATAATTATCCACAGCTCCCTAACCTCTACCTAGCGTTATATAATTATCCACAGCTCCCTAACCTCTACCTAGCGTTATATAATTATCCACAGCTCCCTAACCTCTACCTAGCGTTATATAATTATCCACAGCTCCCTAACCTCTACCTAGCGTTATATAATTATCCACAGACAGTGGCGGGGGCCGCCTGCGCTGACGAAACTGCGGTAACGCTGCAGCTGCCGCAGGTTCGGTGAACGCCGATCGATTAGCATCAGCGGCCCGTCCGCCGGCTCCCGGCGGCGGCGTGTGGAAGGGGCGCGCGGCACCCACCTTGGCAATGGGCGACTTGCGCAGGTTGGCCTTGAGGATGGAGATGCGCGACAAGTCGTCAGGCAGCGGAATGTAGATCAGCTGGTCCAGCCGGCCCGGACGCAGGATGGCCGGGTCGATAATGTCTGCAGACAGACAGAGGAAGGTCAGAATACGCGACAGAGGTCACACGGCTGATGAATCATGATATGTCTGCAGACAGACAGAGGAAGGTCAGAATATGCGACAGAGGTCACACGGCTGATGAATCATGATATGTCTGCAGACGGACAGAGGAAGGTCAGAATACGCGACAGAGGTCACACGGCTGATGAATGATGATATGATGTCTGCAGACAGACAGAGGAAGGTCAGAATACGCGACAGAGGTCACACGGCTGATGAATCATGATATGATGTCTGCAGACGGACAGAGGGAGGTCAGAATATGCGACAGAGGTCACACGGCTGATGAATGATGATATGATGTCTGCAGACGGACAGAGGAAGGTCAGAATATGCGACAGAGGTCACACGGCTGATGAATCATGATATGTCTGCAGACGGACAGAGGAAGGTCAGAATATGCGACAGAGGTCACACGGCTGATGAATGATGATATGATGTCTGCAGACGGACAGAGGAAGGTCAGAATATGCGACAGAGGTCACACGGCTGATGAATGATGATATGATGTCTGCAGACGGACAGAGGAAGGTCAGAATATGCGACAGAGGTCACACGGCTGATGAATGATGATATGTCTGCAGACGGACAGAGGAAGGTCAGAATATGCGACAGAGGTCACACGGCTGATGAATGATGATATGATGTCTGCAGACGGACAGAGGAAGGTCAGGATACGCGACAGAGGTCACACGGCTGATGAATGATGATATGATGTCTGCAGACGGACAGAGGAAGGTCAGAATATGCGACAGAGGTCACACGGCTGATGAATCATGATATGATGTCTGCAGACAGACAGAGGAAGGTCAGAATATGCGACAGAGGTCACACGGCTGATGAATGATGATATGATGTCTGCAGACTGACAGAGGAAGGTCAGAATATGCGACAGAGGTCACACGGCTGATGAATGATGATATGATGTCTGCAGACGGACAGAGGAAGGTCAGAATATGCGACAGAGGTCACACGGCTGATGAATGATGATATGATGTCTGCAGACGGACAGAGGAAGGTCAGAATATGCGACAGAGGTCACACGGCTGATGAATGATGATATGTCTGCAGACGGACAGAGGAAGGTCAGAATATGCGACAGAGGTCACACGGCTGATGAATGATGATATGTCTGCAGACGGACAGAGGAAGGTCAGAATATGCGACAGAGGTCACACGGCTGATGAATGATGATGAATGATGACACGGGCGTTTTGATACAGTCTCCTGAGTCATATGGGTCCCATGAGGTCACACGGCGCCGGAACCACACGACAGTGACAGTACATCAACGGGGTCAGTCAAGCTATCGAATCATACGAAAGTGGCCACCTCCAGTGGTCATAACGGTTAACTGGCGATAACAAACATCACGGCAAATGCTACCGATAAAAAGAGAACAACCACAACACAACACCAATGTCACTGTTGGGGCGGCGTCATCACAACGCGACAGCGCATGTACCACCAACGCTCTGACAATATCAGCGGCACCCCTTCCGTTCCAGGCCGACCGGCCGCCCCACTCGTACCACGCGGCCCCGCTCACCTGGCCGGTTGGTGGCGCCGATGATGAAGACGTTCTTCTTGGACCCCATGCCGTCCATCTCGGTGAGCACCTGGTTGATGACGCGGTCGGCCGCGCCGCCGGCATCTCCCAGGTTACCACCACGCGCCTTGGCGATCGAGTCCAGCTCGTCGAAGAAGAGCACGCACGGGGCGGCGGAGCGGGCCTTGTCGAACACGTCCCGCACGTTGGCCTCCGACTCGCCGAACCACATGGTGAGCAGCTCGGGGCCCTTGATGGAGATGAAGTTGGCCTGGCACTCATTGGCGATGGCCTTGGCCAGCAGCGTCTTGCCGCAGCCGGGCGGGCCGTAGAAGAGCACGCCTCGAGACGGCGTCATGCCGAACTTGAGGAACTTCTCCGGGTGCTCGACCGGGTACTGCACCAGCTCCTGCAGCTCCTTCTTGACGTTCTGCAGGCCGCCGATGTCCTGCCACGAGACGTTCGGCACCTCCACCACCGTCTCGCGCAGCGCGCTCGGCGTGCTCTTGCCCATGGCGAACTGCAGGTGCAGGGATGTGGTGAGGTGAGACGGGGTTAGCGGGAGATATGGCGACACGAAGATGAACTGCAGGCGCAGGGATGTGGTGAGGTGAGACGGGGTTAGCGGGAGATATGGCGACACGAAGGCGCAGGGATGTGGTGAGGTGAGACGGGGTTAGCGGGAGATATGGCGACACGAAGATGAACTGCAGGCGCAGGGATGTGGTGAGGTGAGACGGGGTTAGCGGGAGATAAGACAGGGATGTGGTGAGGTGAGACGGGGTTAGCGGGAGATATGGCGACACGAAGATGACTCTGGCTTGGCAACGCACATAAGATATAGGCAATACGAAAACAAATGTGCAAAAGACAAACACAAACAGCATTGTGAATGCTAAGAGAAGGCCACTCCTAACTGACATTTCAGAGGCTAATGGAATTACAATATTAGCCACAGCGTCACGTGAATACTGGACTGTTAACAGCAGCTCTGTAACCATTCTCTTCACCGACTTACCACCACTCAATTCTCACATTTTTCCCGATCCGCCTCCCACTTCACTCTCCAACACTCACCCTGAAGTTCTCCATGGTTACCGCCAGCGATCCCAGCACCTCAGCATCGATCTGATCATCCTCCAGGTCGATGAGATCCATCTTCTCGCGGATCTGTTGCAGGGCCGCCTCGGAGCAGAGCGCCGCCAGATCGGCGCCCACGTGTCCGTGGCTCTCCGCCGCCACCTGCTCGAGGTCCACATCCTCACCGAGCTTCATGTTCTTGGTGTGGATGCGCAGCACCTCCAGCCGGCCGGTGGCGTCCGGGATGCCAATGTCCACCTCACGGTCGAACCGGCCGAAGCGGCGCAGCGCCGGGTCGATCGAGTTAGGCCGGTTGGTGGCCGCCATGACGATGACGTGCGCGCGCTGCTTCAGGCCATCCATCAGCGTCAGCAGCTGGGAGACGATGCGCCGCTCCACCTCGCCGTGCGTCTTCTCACGCTTCGGCGCGATGGCGTCCAGCTCGTCGATGAAGATGATGGCCGGAGAGTTCTTCTCGGCCTCCTCGAACGCCTTGCGCAGGTTCGACTCGGACTCGCCGGCCAGCTTGCTCATGATCTCCGGTCCTGCCGACGGACGGGAATAGTTGTTATGCTGGGGGGGGGGGGGGGGGGGGGGGGGGGGCACGGAGTCCAGACGGCTCTTCGCCGTGCCAAATAGTCCGTAACACGGACACAGAAGGAAGGAGGACGAGATACACGAGCTCACCGTCGTGCATGATAAGAAATATCCGAAACGTCCGCTTATCAGCTTTGTACATTTAAAGGAAATAAACGTGTAGGCAGAGAGATTAGTGCCACCATTGACTGATCATCAAGGTTGTCTAACTCATTGATTGATTCACTGATTTAACTCATTGATTGATTGATTTACACAACAGGAAATGTTCGCTTCGTAGGGTTTGTTAGCGGAACGTTGGAACCATTCAGCCCAAGTTTGCATCTCACAGATGAAGCCTCCTCACTGAGCTGTGAAGGGCTATGCTTTACAATCAACCCAAGTTTGCATCTCACAGATGAAGTCTCCTCACTGAGCTGTGAAGGGCTATGCTTTACAATCAACCCAAGTTTGCATCTCACAGATGAAGCCTCCTCACTGAGCTGTGCAGGGCTATGCTTTACAATGATGGGAGGCCAACTGCACACCGTCCTGACATTCTGTGTACGCCTAGTTTCTCAGTGCCCAGCTTCTTAGGGCCCAGAGGGACGGTAAGAGGTGATATTGATCGGGCCATGTTCGACGTTCGAGAGAATATCACCTGTCTCTGTGTGGCGCGACGGCAAATTAGCCACAGGTCGAAACCCTACGACTCGGCCGCCAGTGTCTGGCCGCTCGGGGTTCCAGCTAGAAGCTATACAGACCCGCTAAAGCGGATATTAACCAGCATTGAGGCCAGCGATATCAGCATTGTCGCATGTCACACGAACACTGGGCGGCGTCAATGGTTTTCCGGGCATGATATTTTTAAACATCCGGTGCTATTTCAACTTTCATACAAACGGCTTACAAATAGTATTGCATGGGTGTCAAGCATTGACAGTACGGTATCCTACTTCTTAACACAAATTAGTTTACAGATCTTTTCTTGTTCGTACACTGTTAATTAATATCCACGATGGGTCTCCAAATTTCGGGCGTTTTTGGCTTTGACACTGATGTATGCAGCCTTGCCGTCACGGACGCCTCAATATTGATTTATCTGTTCTTGAAGTACGAACATTGTGATAAGAAATGGCAGTGCAGGAATCCCACCAGCGCCAGAGTACCGGGAAAGATCTTGTTGACTACCCAGACATCCGCCAGCATGAGAGAAACCACAGTAACTTCCGCATCCTAGAGGCACTCAGCATACGCGAACGATACCCTCTTATGAACACTTGACGGGATTACTTGGGAAAAATCACATTACTCAGCAGTCAGCACTCATACGCATGGCGCCAGAAGCGTTGAAGAGAGCGTTGCTGGGCAAAACAGAGATTACGATTAAAAAGAGATTACATCGCAGTGATTACAGGCAGACTGGTTATTGATTCACCTTTTTTTGGAGGGATTCAATCACGATTCATTTGGAAATATGAATGATTCAGTCACCGTTTGATCCATGGATAACCATTTTGAGAAATGATTCTTTCCAATTCAAAGAATCAAAACATTTGTTGATCAAATCACGTTTGACTCGCCATTGAAATAGCATTGCAGTCTTTTTTTATTCAATCAGCCTTGTTTCTTTGCGGGTTTTGATTCAATCATGATTCATGAATAAACAAATCCGGTGGTGAATCGATTCTTCTTTGATTCAAGGGATTTTGATTGAACGATTCCAATCGATTCAATCAGAGTCGAATCAATAACCAGTCTGATTACAGGATCACAGCATTTAAGAAACTTGCAATGTCACATGTAACATGTAATATAACTTCCAAAGTGTCTGAATTTTAATCCAATATTATTTCGTCGTTTTGTCCTGTGTATTATACATACAGTCGTGGACGTCGTATGTTTATTTGCTTGAAACGATTTAACAATAAATAGAAAGCAGTCGCTTAATTGCGCTTTAACATCATTGAATATATACCGACTGACCTACAAACACTAACAATGATGCATAGAGAAACACAGTGATGAATATTGAAAAATACAAATATCGAAAAATAACAAACTTCAGAAACTGCCGTCTTCCATCAAGCTTGTATATTATACGGATGATTGCCCAAGTTCACTGATAACATGGCCATTCAGCATCGTTTGTCCAGCGTCGTGCATGGTAATACATCATGATGATTATTTGGGATATTGTCACTGGCCAAATATGTGCCTCTTATCAACAGGATGAGTTGGGTGGAAGAGCCGATATTTCAGTATTGCATTACATACATACCGATACACACAGAGTAAACATTTCGTGGAACCGCTGCGGATAGGTAGGAGGAAGCTCCGCGGTTATCGCAGCCTCATCGGGCACGGCCAGGAGGAAACTCGAATACAGGTTAGCTGGCAGGTCACAGTGGGCTTTAGAAGCGATGATGACGAGGACAACGATGACTAATACAATACAATGATACGATCCAATCGCGCGATAGTAGGTATTAACTAGTTTAGTTAGCATTGGTCTTCAACCTTACACCACCACCACCGTAGCCTTCAATGACCACTCGGACAGTCACTATCCCCCAAAACCAACACTGTTTCACGGTGCATAGTCCATTATTAACTGCGACGATTCATTTGTTTCCATACCGCCCTTTATGTCCTTCCAAAGTTTCAAATAATTACTTCAGCCAGCTCAGATTAGGGCAAGCAACGCTCCTTGTCATATGCAAGCTAGGGAACAGAGGTCGGCAGAGTTTATCGAAAAGAAGATTAACTGAATCGAACTCAGTCGTGTAACTGATGCTGGTTTTAAACTAAATAGGCGAACATAATATTTAGTTTATTTATGTGCTATCCAAAATATACAAAAAGCTAGTATAGTTTGTGTCTCCCCTTTGCATATATTGGCCCATAAAACGGCTGCAATCAGTGCAAAAAGTCAACCCTGGCCACCAGAAATATTAGTTACCAATATAATGTTTCTAAAAACCGCTATGACTGCGTCAAAGAACCATAAAGCAACTACAGGAAAGCAATGTAATGTAAAGAAAAGAACATTATAATAGCAATGAATCCGATTATTCCAATGGATGTTTGATTTAATGCAACCAATTTACTTAAATTGGGTCGGATCACAATATGTCCCAATGGAATGGATTTGCATGGGATGATATTGAGCTTGGACTCAATGATCCTTGGCAAAAATAACTAATGGATCGGAAGTTTTAAAATATCCAATGATTTGCATATGTCGACGTATACATGCTTCGTCGTCAAGAATCCCTCAGAACTACCAATTTGAAATAGATGGGACAGAGTTTATCGAAAAGAAGATTAACTGGATCGAACTTAGCTTTGATAGAAAACTACGGTCTGGCAATAGCTATGGATCAAAGCTGATTGATTATGATTGGATCAGACTGATACAAAATGGCCCATTTCATTCACCAGTGGCAATGATTAACCTGTCTTGCCTTCCACACAAGTGATCCCGTGTGCACCCATTATTACCCTGCATATATATGTTGGTACCAGCCCAGCTTGTCCGCCTCTTGGACAAGCTGGGCTGGTACGGGATTCGGCCGGACTGGTTTGCTGATTGGTTGAGGGGACGTCGCCAGGCTATCGGGTCGTGTCCAGTGAGTGTGACACACGGCGTGATCCAGGGCTCGATTTTAGGGCCCATCTTGTACCTCATATTCACGAATGACCTGACTCAACATCTGTCACATGTGAAAGTCGTCATGTACGCTGATGATGTCCAGTTCCTTGACGCTGACACTCCACAAAACTTCCTGGCTATCAAAGAAAGAGTTGAAAGTGACCTCTCGGTAACTGTACAGTGGTTTACTCAGAATAGACTCAAAATTAACCCATCCAAAACTGAAATGATAATTTTGAAGTCTCAACGTCAAAAAACGAACACCAGTTTCTCAGTCCATTTCGGTAGTGATGAAATTTTTCCGTCACCAAGCGTCAAGGTCCTGGGAATCACAATCGACCCTCACCTTAAGTGGGATTCGCATGTCACGTCTGTCGTTCGGCACTGCAACATGATACTTGTCAGCCTAGCCAGGATGAGAAACAGACTACCGAAAGACACAAAACGTATACTTATCGAAGCGTTGGTTTTCCCACATATCCGCTATTGTATCAGTGTGTGGGGTAGCTGCTGCATCTCTCAGAAAAAGCGCATTCAGAAAGTGATCAACTTCGGCGCGCGTATCGTTTCTGGCCTTGACCGAAGAGCTCACATTACTCCTGTACTGAGCGAGCTGGAGTGGAAATGTGTCGATGATATGGTACGTGTCAGCGATGTAGCCATGGTCCGTAGCCTACTTACCTCGGACAATGCACCACAAATTCTACGGAAAAAGTTGCTGCTCAGCTCTGACGTGTCAGTCCGCAGCACGCGTGCAACCGAGCGAGGGCAGCTGCGTCTGCCTCGCGTGCGAACTGAGTTTGCCCGACGCGGGTTTTTGTGTCGCGCCAGCAAGCACTGGAACGATTCGTCGTGAGTGTAGCAGTGTCTAAGTCGCGAGATGCCTCTATTTGCAAAGTTTTTTATTAGTTTTTTTAAAATCTGATTTTAATCTACTCCGATGTATGTTTTTGTATATGTATACGACGTGGTCACCATAAAACCCATGAAATGGAGGGACCTAATAAACTGTATGTATGTATGTACCCGATCCCGGCCCCCGGCTCCCGCCAGCCGCAACTCACCGTTGATAAGAAAGAAGAAGGCGCCGGTCTCGTTGGCCACGGCGCGGGCGATCAGCGTCTTGCCGGTGCCGGGCGGGCCGTACAGCAGGATACCGCGCGGGGGCTTCACGCCGATCGCCTGTCGAGGGGCAGAGGTCAGGTCAGGTCAGGTCAGGTCAGGTCATATCAGATATTTGCAGTTCTTATACTGCGCGGTACAACCAATATAATACCGTCGTCGGACAGCCCCAATTTTGTTTTCCGAATAATCAGTCAGTTTTCGGGATAAGTGAACTAGAACAGTACCATACGTGATGCAGTCAGAAACTAAGGCGTTCGATAGGCGTTAGAGTTCACACGACCCATCACGCTAGTTAAGTCGATACACGGATAAGTTCCGCCTACACCTTATTCCAATGGGGAACGTGAATATTTTGTTTTCCATTTGGGTATTTCAATCACTTTGCAAACGAGCCAAAACTCATGCTGTAGGTGCAGCTCGAGTTGCTCGCCAAATGTCTGCACACAGTCGTCTGTTTGCTGTACAGTAGTTTCTGATGTCGACTTACAGTTGTTTGTACTTCTCCTTGACTCAATATTATCTATGTACACAGCAGCCCTACGTTCTCAGCAACATACTCCTAAATTACGCCGTTTTCGGACACACCACGTACCACTTTCGTCCAATGCATCGCAACCATGGGGGATATCAATGCATCTGGGCCAAACAGTGCCGATAGGTCTGATATTTTGATCATGTTCAGGGATAAATCGTTTAGCCTGCCACGAGCCATTATAAGATCTGCATTTTTGCGCTAAGTGTCACCTACACAAACACGTAATGGTGATGATATTGTGCGTTAGGGGCGCCGAAACAGCAACTGTTATGTAGCGTCAACACGAATACTAAGAGCGTACCAATAGCACCAGCTATCACACATTCCTCCAGGTGTAGCTAAGCAAATTCGGAAAATACTTTGTTGTGATAGGTATAATACAAACGATACATCTTCAAGTTAAGGAGAGCTCACCGCTTCTACATTTGCTATTACACTCGATCCCATGGCTTTCCTATGTCAGTCATTCATTCATTCATTAAGTAATTCAGTCATTCATGCCATTCATGCATCAGTATACGTGACCAAAATAATTATATAACGAAAGTCCGTGCTATTTAACTGACATAACTATTATTGCTACAATTGTGAATAGCATTATTATACATAACGACACTTGAGTAGCCGGCTGACGAACGCATTGCCGACGTGCCCAAGGCAATGATGAGCTATCTGATATACCACAGGAAATACTAATCGTACAGTGATGATGATGATGATGATTGAGGTTTACGGGCGCACGATAATTGAGGTTTACGGAGACTACGAATCACACAATATATATATTTTTTTCCTTTCAATACAGTTCCACGAGCTCGGCGGCGGGGGCGGCGGGGGGCGGCGGGGGCGGCGGGGGCGGCGGGGGCGGCGGGGGCGGCGGGGGGCGGCGGGGGCGGCGGAGGGGACAGGGCGGGGGCGACGGCAACGGAGGCGGCTGAAGCTGCGCTCCTGCGTTATTACCGTCATACAGTCATTTCAACATACTTCGAGGAATAGTCAGACAAGCATTAACGGTTTCGCAGATATGTCCAATTGGGGCGATCAAGTCAACAAGTCCGGCAGAATATCGCCACAGAATGTAAGCCATTGCATTCAATGAATAAGTTTGCTCGGGTTTGCTCGGGATCACAACCAATACCGTGCATGTGCTAACTTGCCGCTTATCATTCATAGGACGCAATCCGTTGCATTTCCGATCGACAAGAGCGTTTGAAATGATAACTGCCATTCAACGGATATATATCACCGGATATTTATCACCACAGATGTGACCGAGGGTGGGATTGGACGAAACCGGATCCCCGTGTACATAGCTCACAAACTCCCTTCCCGGCCAGGCTGCCGGGACGATACCAACACATGATTAACCAATACAATACGTATTGCTTAGAGTGAAGTGAGCCACAAGACTAATAAAAGACAAACAATAACTTCGTAAAAAAAAATATAAAAACGGCCGCAAAGAAAGCATAATAATATTTCGCCGCTGAGGTTTCATAAGCAATTGTTGATAAGTAATTACCCCATACTTGATCTATCGCAATAAAAAGTAACATTCAATCCTCACTATCCGGTAAGTACCATAGGCTATAAATGAGAGGCTGTTGCGAGTCTTCCCGGATGCCAAACAAAAGCAAAATCAAGTAGACATGAAGACCGGTTTACGCAACTGGCTGTTGCCATATTCCTATTCTCGTAATCCGTTATCACATCCCATTCCCATTTTCCGCCCCCGTGTCTCGTAACTACAACAGCACCTTCTCGTATTCCGCCCCGTGTCTTGTTCCTACAGTGCAGCCCCTTCCCGTATTTCGGTCCCATATTCTTGTCCCGTATCTTGTTTCCGCATCGCGTTGCCGTGACCTGGTCCCCTACCTAAAATTTCCCGTATCCTTGTCCTGTGTCTTGGTCTTGTAACCCGGTTAGGCCTTCCTATTCCGATCGCAAACACCCAAAAAGCAGCGATGCGTCCCTAAGAGCGTCACAAAAGATGCACGTGCTCAAATATCGGTTCAGATATAAGTGCGCACAAGTCTGATTTTGTGTGAACATTTCGCTGTTGCAGCTCTTACCGCTTCGGCGCTGTGCCCCGGCAAAATATGATCTACATACGCAGTAATCGGCCTCAAAACATCAGAAAGGGTTCCATGGTATTGCACTTTTGACTGGTATTTATTCTCACGTTGTGCAACTTATACTTATGTCATAAACAAATTACAAACAAGAATGGTTTACCGGAGACCGCAATATTTGGCGAAAACCAGCAATGGGAGAACTGTTGAAAACGCCCGATCTCTTCCCATGCATACATCGAGGAATCTTGTGCGGATCCAATCAGGGTGAGGAGGGGGACTGCGTTTATCGGTAAAGGATCCGACAAATTACAAATTACAAACCTCCCACACAGGGAAATGCACCACGAATTGTACACGTTAAACACGTTTGTTCACTGCGGCAATGCACGACGTGAGCAATAAATGTCGCCAAATCTACCAGCTGAGATCCGGCACCAGGCCCGCCTGACCTGAACCAGGGCCCAGCGCCGGCTTCGTGACTCTGCATTTGGCAACACTAATATGAGTGTATGCCGCTTCAGTGCCGCCGCTCGTATGGAGATATTGGAGACGGATTTAACTAATGAGTAACAGGCTGTCAAACTATCGATATAGATAATGATGGAATCCTGCAGACCAGCTACTAAAATTGCTTTAATAATGAATACTGGATTTGGGGCATATTGGTACACTAAACAACCAACTACCTCAGCAGCCTGCATCAGGAGTGTTCATGATTTTACATAACTTAGACTAAATTTTAATATTTTTGGTGCTTTGGTGAGTTTTCTAAGAGACATCGCACAATAGCTGCTCAGGTTGACCGTGCGCGAGGTAACATTTATTGACAAACACACAGTCTGAGATGTGCTCGCTAACTCGCTGAAGCATCCAGTGGAGAATTAATGAAACGTATGCACCTACCTCAAACATGACAAAAGTCCAGGCTTTATCAAATGGACCGATCAGATTTATCAAATGGACCACTACTTCAAATACTATCTTGCATTTCAATTGGACTGACTTTCAAAGGCACCCCAAAGTTAAACATTTTAAACGGCGTCGAGGTTGCTCTTTAATCACAGTTTCAGCAAGCGAAGACCTTGTCCCTATGTCCCGCCTTACCTTAAAGAGGCTGGGGTGCCGCAGCAGCAGTCCCACCTTGCCCCTATGTCCCGCTTTAACTTACAGAGGCTGGGGTGCCGCAGTGGCAACTCCACCTTCCTGCTATGTCCCGCCTTACCTTGAAGTGACCGGGGTGCCGCAGTGGCAGCTCCACCTTCCTGCTATGTCCCACCTTATCTTGAAGAGACTGGGGTGCCACAGTGGCAGCTCCACCTTCCTGCTATGTCCCGCCTTATCTTGAAGAGACTGGGGTGCCGCAGTGGCAGCTCCACCTTCCTGCTATGTCCCGCCTTATCTTGAAGAGACTGGGGTGCCGCAGTGGCAGCTCAACCTTCCTGCTATGTCCCGCCTTATCTTGAAGAGCCTGGGGTGCCACAGTGGCAGCTCCACCTTCCTGCTATGTCCCACCTTACCTTGAAGAGACTGGGGTGCCGCAGTGGCAGCTCCACCATCTCCTTGATCATGGCCAGCTGTTTGCGGCATCCGCCGATGTCGTCATAGCCGACCTCGTTCAAAGCCTCCTCCTCCTCCTGGCGAAGATACAACGCAGGTCAGCAAACAGGCCGCTCAGCATGACAGTATTCACTAATCTCGTAATATAATTTTAATAATATTACGAGATTAGTCGTGTGTATTAGTGAATCTCGTGTGTATTAGTGAATACTAGTGAATACTGTGCGTTAAAACGCAGTGGCAGTGGATTAACCCACTACGTCCGAGCAGATATGCTCCTATTGCTCCTTACTGAAAGTCTTACAATCCCCGTAAGGAGCAATATTACTGCATTCATTATTTTACTAGATACAGAGTAGCAAGAAGTGGAACAGTAGAAAGCATATATGACGAAAAATAATGCAGCTTGCCAACCCCTGCCAATTACCTCAACTCTACAAAAACCTCGACTTAACTAAACCCACCAGCACCACCTGGCGGCCAACACAGCCACCTCAGTTTCTCCACACCGCCGACAGATGTCACGCACCTCGCGACGGATGGGCTCTCCCTCGCAGTGGATGACAGTGTCGGGCGCGACGATGCAGTACGGCTGCGGGTCGGTGTCGACCACCTTGAACTCGACAGCGCGCAGGCCGCCGCGCACCAGGAACAGGTCGCCCTTGTGGATCGGCCGGTACGCCTCCAGGAAGTACTGCTTCAGGTACACATCAAACAGGTTTCTGCCGGAGGTGGATGGAGGGGTCATCATGTGACGATACAACGGTCAGCAGACTGTGTGGACCGAACGCAGGCAGCATGGGATCACGGGAGGGGCTAGCGGACGGGCTGACGCAGCAGCAGGTCGGGTGTCGGAAACGAACAGGTACGTCGCATTGCACAGATTGCATCGTATTGGACTCTGAAGGGTTAAACCTTCGTCGCGTCCACAATGACTGACGTCATAATCCTGGAGCGCGGCGACATAGTCATCATCTTTTAAAACCTTATAAAAGGAGCCACAGGTTGAAAACATTCGAAAAACTCGCAACGTTTTAAACCGTTCTAAAACCGCTGATCATATCCGCCATTTGTTTCCAGTCGTGCCACTTTGATGGCTAAAACCGATAAAAGCCGACCTGTGACAAACATATAGCAGGTTAAAATACCAACCCTGACTGGAAGAGCTGCACACGTGAAAACAGACTAGATCCCCGCGGATCTCTGAACGGATCTCTGAGCAACATAGCCGGGTAATCCTCAGCCCGACTCACCCGGTCAGACCCTCGACCGTATCGTCAATGGGCAGGATGTGCACCCGCTTTCCGTATTTGACGTCCGGGCACGGCTGGATGGAGATGACATCGCCGAGACGCACACGCAGGTTGTTCCGGACCACGCGGTTCATCCGCACCTGCAGGGCACAGGGCGCAGAACCAGTGTCAGCGGCCGAGTTCTGAGTAATACATGGATTACGCAAGCACGCGCCGAGAATGACAGAAACAGGATGGATCCCTTGGCACCGAACCGGTCGACAGATGTGTAACGTGGCATGTTTAATTACCTGCTTTGCAAATCTTAATTGCGGCAGGCTACTGGCTACGAAAACAACAATCCCAGAAGAATAAACTGTGTAGCATAGCAGGTTATGGCTTAAGTAAATCAATGCACATTCTGCCCCGGAACATACCAGTCACAAAGAGTATACTCATTGGTATGTGTTTAATACCCGTCATGTGACAGAGCAGGACCATTCAGGAAATCATCATGTCAGGCGAGACCAGGGCCATTCAGGAAATCATCACGTCAGACGAGAGCAGGACCATTCAGGAAATCATCACGTCAGGCGAGACCAGGGCCATTCAGTAATTAAATCATCACGTCAGACGAGAGCCAAAAAGTCAAATATCTTCGGCTGGAGTCTTTTCAGCCAAGAAAAGTTGCAGATAAGGATTTCTCAACACGGGCTACAAAACTTCTATTTCAGTTCAAAACACCATGTTGAAGGTGAACTATTTCCTTTAACACTTATTATTAACACTTATTATTAATACTTATTATTAACACTTATTATTATGAGACACTTAGGTAACACTTATTATTAAGATGGAAATAACTTGAGAACGGGGAACAACAGATACAACAGAAACGGACGCTGCCCATCACTGCAAGAGAACAAAGTCAGCCACAACGACAAAACCAGTAGCCGAGCTGGACAAGGGCATAGAGATGCCAAAAACAGTCTGGTGCAGACAAAGGGCATACAAGAAGCACACCTTATTGCATTGCAACGATTATTAGAGTCGTCGACATACCCGAGCCAACTTACACAAATACTTAGTACAGATGTGCACGACATCTACCGTCAAACATCACATTTTCAAATATTTGAGCATCAATGAACAAAAAAGCTGCTATAAGTCTCCATCGACACCATCACAAAGAAACATGTTATATTTCAATAGAACCTCTACGCAATAAATTTCCGACGCTGACCCGCCTCGAACCGACCCACTGGCACTTTGTCTGCCCTCACCTTGTCATTGGCGACGGTATCATCAGCCAGCACGATGCACACAGTCTCCTTGCGCTTCTTGCCCTTGAGGAGGACAGTGTCGCCGCGGAACAGCTGCAGCTCGTCCATCTTGGCCTGGGACAGCGCCACCACAGAGTTGTCGTCGCTGGCGGCCTCGTCCACCAGCAGTCGGTTCGGACGCTCCTTCTTACGCAGGATCGCCGTCGCCAGGTCATCGTCACTGCGGGACGGGCGCACACGCATCGTGAGAGTGCGCACTGACACACTGAACGCACAGCGCACTGACTGGGCAGGCCATCAATGCGGAGTGCGCGTACATATCATGATGGTGTGTTTAATTACACACAGTAAGTGGGTGGTCAGTGGCAGAACATGGTGCAGTGCAGAGTTGAGTATTTGAGAATGTCAAAGTTGTTCATGGATACACATAAATTGCTCCTCAGAGCTGGTAGACTGTTGATCTTGAGGTCAACAATGACTGATAATATTAATTGATGCCAACAGCACCCACCATGATGGGAATCAAGTATCAACTCAAGGAAAGTAGGACCTCTGGAGCAAATTATGTCAAGAAGTTTGTTGCAAAATGCCAAGACTTAAAGGGAATAGTTCACCTTTAACATGGAGTTTTGGACTGAGATAGCAGATTTGTAGAGCAGATCTAAAAATGGGTTGTGGTGAAATAATTACCTCCCTACGTTAAGTAATTTCGACACAGGACTAGTGGGCCCGGTTTCAATTCCGCTGTTCCGGGCCACGATCAGTTCCTTTCGCTCGCCGCCGGAGGCAGGTACACTCTCTGGCACGTAGTCTCTGGTCACGACGCCTCGTTAATATCCGCTCAGCCGCCCGGGCGGCCTCTTGTCAGAGACTGTACTTGGCGTCAGGCGGAGCGGGGGAGCCGTAACGCCTGCTGCTATCGTACGATTTCTCGTGAAATAGAAACTTACTTCTTTCTCCACGTATATCCATCAGTTGTCCAAACCAAAGTCATATTCGTAGTTTTGAGCTCAAGATGCACCGTATGGTTGAACTTCGAGACAACTTTCAAGGTGACCTATTCCCTTTAAACTTGCTATGTTATAAGGGATTGCAATTAGTGCAGTTCTATATCCAGTTGAGGTTAACGTTTATTGGCATAAATATCACTGACCTGAGGTCAATTTCAAAGAAGTTGCAATTAATTGGTTATATGTGTGGGTGAGCACTGAGCACACCCACACAGTTGCATACAAAAATGAAAAAAAGGCAACCTAATGGACATTTTATCAACTTTAAGTAGTTTGCCACCCCTTCTCTCCAGGGAGGATCTCTTATCGTCTTTCTCAATGCAGGCAACAACAACATCAATACTAGGCATACATGTGATGTCAGAACCAGGGCTGCGGAGTCAACAGAATTCTAGCAACTCCTACTCCGACTCCGGCCTGAAAAATCGAATCCGACTCCGACTCCGGCCTATATCCGTTCTCCAACCGCATGCTAGAAAACAATATCTGCAATGCCATCTATTTTCTCCGTTTATCCTTATTCTAAACAGTATTGAGCACAATGCTACGTCGCCCGAGCACGGGCGCGGCGTGGCGGCCGCGCGTCCAGCCCAATCGCACTCGCCTGCATGCGGCGGAACCCACGAAACGGTTGCCAATAACTCTTGATAGCATAAAATGAAGATAAGATCGTGAGACCGGCACCACTGTGTATGTCTCGTCGAGACGCATCTGACATTGCGCAGCACGACACACCTGGTTCACCACATGACCTTAAATTACCTTGACCTGAGGTCAAATTTTGAATTTGACTTAGGTAACCTGGTCACCATGGTATGATTCGAATTTCCTTGACGAAACGAGCACGACGTTAAAATGGGCGCTGTGTGACCATAAGAGTCGGTGCGTCCAAAACCCCAATCATCATCAGATGACGTTAAAATTATTGCCCTATCTTCATCAGGCGGAAATCTACCGATAGATGTGTAAACTATAGGTTTTACTCTCCACTCATTTTCTTTCGAAGGGATGTAAAGTTAGTTGGCCGACGACTATTCTACCGACCAAAGTAATCGCCAATTGCCAAAAAGTCGACTCCGACTCCGGGCGGAGTCGGTAAGATTTTAGCGACTCCGACTCCAACTCCGGCCAAAACTGCCGACTCCGTCCGACTCCGACTCCGCAGCCCTGGACTCAGAACAGTATTGTTGTTGATAAATATTGAAGCAACATGCAAATATATTGAGATAAGATAGAAATAACTTGAGAACGGGGAACAACAGATAAAACGGATACGGATCATCCGATGATGACGTATTATATACCATTAACCCGGCATTGGCTGGGGTCTCAGCCGAACGCCATTGGCTGTGGGGGGGGGGGGGAAGCTTTTTACCCCCCCCCCCCCCCCGGTTATCTTCCGAACCAATGATCGCAGTGAGACGTGCAAGACGGCATTCGAAGGCTCTCAAAGAGACGAATCTAAAGCTAGAAAGCTAATATTGTCAAAATAAGGTCACATGCCAGGTCACGGTTAGGTCAAAGGTCAAAATTGATGGTCAAAATTGATGTATTTGGTTTTATGGGCCATATTTTCCATCCTAAGCCTTAGATTGCGACCATTATCGCACAAAGTGCTCTCAAAGGTATAATGCATCTCCCGCATAAGCGGAAGTGAAATTATAAGCAAAGGTCAAGGTCAAGGTCAGGTCACTATCGGCAAGAGGTCTGCGAAAGCCATGGGACATATGTTTTATGGGTTATTTTATACGTAGAATTCGATAGTAGCATCCATTTTCACAAACGGACACCATATCAGGTCAAGCAAGGTCTGATCACAAGGTCAAAATGTGAAATTAATAAATCTAAATAAAAAAGGCATGTTTCTAGACCAGTTTTGTCTCAGAAATACTGTGCTGGCATTTATTTATTTGTATCTGGTCACTAAAAGCAAAAAAAACGCGATTTCAAAATATGACGTCACAAGTTGTTCATACTTGGGGAGCCATAAGTCAGTCAAAAATAAAGATATTGCTTTTAAATTTGGTTTGGGTATTGTCCACATGTGGTTCTCCCACATATCTTCAGTTTTTTTAATGTTTGAAATTTTTGATTTTGAGGTCTATAGTTTTTGGGGGTAAAGATAAAAAATCACACATCCGAGATAGCTATTTTGTAGCTCTTGCCATTTGCTATCTTTTGACGATTTTCGATTGCATTTTTCTCAACAACAAAACAAAATCATTTGTACAGTCTGCTAAAATTTAGATCATTTTTGTGTCTTACTTGTGTGTAGTGACATCACTAAACTCGCTATATCTCGCAAATTTTCGACGAAATTGCTTCATTTTTGCACAGAAAACGTAAAATGCATGTAGAAGGCAGCCCCCAACAAATATTTGACATTCCTAAGTGATGACGTCAGTGTGACTAAAGTCATGGTTGGTCTGTGGCCTTCAACAATGAGCCAACAGGGAATACAGTGTGTTTGGGATGGCCCCCTGAAGATCCTACTGGGCAAATGTTGGCTGGCCTTACCTTTATGGATTGGTGGAGATGTGCTGATTCCAAAACCGGGTCAGTTTGGTCATACAGCCTCAGCCATACAGCTGACAGTTGGTCATACAGCCTTAGTACACCCATACAGCTTCAGAATCAGTGACATATGATCTGCCTAACCTGTTGTTATAGTAACCTTGGGAGAAGGTACACGAAGTTTCACGTCGACATCACTATTGTTTTTTGTTAGCTATTGTGAAAGTTCGTCAGGAGGGGGGGGGGGGGGGGGGGGGGGGGGGGGGGGCGAAAAACGCCCCCCCTTCCAATGGCGGGTTAACCAATAACTAGGGAGTCATGATTGGTTTTGGATTAGGGTGTTAGAGTGGAAAATTCCACCCCAACGAGGACCACAAAGAGTGGAAAATGCAATGTTAGGGGAAAATATCACATAAATAAAGGCAAAAATATGTGATGTCTGGGAAAATCAACTCAGCTTTGTCTGATATGGGCCTGACATCAGTCAGACTTGCTGCAAATGGACAATTATAAGTGTCAGGCTTACTTATTCTTGAACTGATACAATACAAATATGGTCTTAAGATTCATGCACCAACTCAATGTCAGTAAATTCAGAACAGAATTTTCATGTTGCATTACCTTGATAATGACATGTTAAGAAGCTATTGAAGGAATACAAACTGAAAATGTCAGTTTATGTTGATAACATCAGTTACTGATCTATGCAACTATATCACATTATCACAAATACATGAACTTAGAATTGCTTCAGGAATGTCACAAAGCCAATATCATAGCATTTCTTACCTCATCTTACAGTAATTGTGATGTTTGGCTGTGAGGCCTGTATGTAGCACCCACCCTCATCAATCTTGTGATATCCATTGTAACTCGGTCAGTAGGTATAAGGTTTTTACTTGATATCATAACTGTGTATAACACAGTGCACCACAAGTACCTTAGTCAAAGATAACCATTATGCACAAGCAAAAAGCCTACGACAGACACATCAAAATACCTGACTTCATGTTATTGGTGTTCTTTATTGTGTTAGTATATACATTAATCTGCATGTTATTAGTGTTGTTTAGTGTGTCAGCATTTACATTGACAATAGCATAAAAAGTCTAGTATTTTGATGTCCATCATTGCCAGTCTGCAAAACGTGGCAGAGTTTCAACAAGATCTCGTCGGGGCAGCAGTTGGCACCAACACATCAAAATTGGGGCAGTTTTTTTTTACATTTTGGGGTCGAAATAGCCGCCCAGGGCAGCAGTAAGATTATACTGGGTAACTCATGCCAGCCCGGGTCAGGTAAAACGTCAGGGTATGCACCAGAGTATTACTGCCTAAGAACAACACATTGAACGTTGAAGGCCCACAGAATTAGTGAAATACTCCATTTTTTCACCAAATGCGCATAGGTGTATTTTTCTTCACTGCATATTTAGGTAATACTTCAGTAACACATCTCCCCAGTTCCAGAACATCCCCACCCACAAACCATTTATTTTGCAGGGCAAGACAATCTGTTTAATGAATCCTATGTTTGACAAAATATCGGGAATTGCTGATATTATAAAGAATACTGAGTATTTATTTTATAACAGATACTCATCATATTGAGTAAGAATTGACCCTCATTGCATCTAAAATATATAATTTTTTTGGAGTTTATAGAAAAAAGGCCAATAGGAGGAAAATGGCACAAACTTTGGAACAAAATTTGGAACAAAATTTGTGGTGGTACTGTGAACCATACTATTGCCATGTGTTTTGTTGCAATGTGTTTTGGTGTTCTTACAGGGATTTTTAATTTGATTTATTAAATGATTCAGACCATTTTTTGTGTAAAGGGCATCCCTAATGTCAAAATGAAGTGCACTAAATCTGGCAATAAATCGTATTTTGGGCATAGGTTATGCTATCATGGGCTGCCCCAAATATATTGTCGACGTTCCTGCCATGTTTTGCAGACTGGGATCATTGCAATTTACCCTATTTGGATGACAAGCATAATTGAGCACAAGCATATTTGGCTAATTCTTCAGTAACGCACCTCCCCAGTATATTGCAGTCTTGAGCCTCAAGGTACCTATTAGAAGAATTAGTCAGCTGACAGTATATTTTATTGCAGAGTGAAAATGCGCCTAATAATTTAGCGAGCCAGTGATTGACATGCAAGGTCACATTGTGGTGGCAGCCACTGCATGGCCGACCTGTCTCAAATACAAGTCCTGCACTCCACCAGGAACAGTGGTTTAGTCAGTGTGATAGGGTTGTGAGCTGCATTTTCACTCTGCAATAAAATATACCATCAGCTGACTAATTCTTCTTCTAATAGGTAGCTCAAGGCAACAAACTCAGTCTGGTGAACTATGGTAATCTGGACCCATTTTTGGAACACCGTACCCAAAAATGGAAACGCTACTTCCCAAAATGGATACGCCCGTTCCAAAAATGGGTACGGAAATCGGCCTTCATGACTAAACGTGGTCCATGCATTAATTGGTGTGTTGACACACTGTGCCAATTACGTCATCATATTCAGCACCCTCAACTTTATTGATAGCATGAGCATTACGAAAATCCAAGATGTCAAATTGCAAATTATATTGAAGTTGCTGGTTGCATGATCTAGGGGTGGCAAAATTGTGCGTTTTTAACGGAACCATGGCTGGAAAACATGTGAGCAGTAAAGGTAAGGTAAATATTAGTGAAAGGGCTGCAAGATATGTTTGGAAACAGGTTTCTTTGTAAACAGTAAACATTCAGGTGGGCAGGGAGCCAGTAGTTTACTTGTAATGGTTCCGTTCGAAATGTGCTGCCCAGAGATCGTGCAACTTCAATAAAATTCAAAAGAAACCTTGGATTTTTGTAATGCTCCAGTATGAAAATGTGGCAGGAACATCAACAAGATATTTGGGGAAGCCCAAATCCTGCCCCAAATGGGACAGCAAGCTGTCCCATTTGGGGCAGGATTTTCCGGATCAAATGTCGCTCCTCAGTCAGCAAATACTGTTGACCGGGGGGGGGGGTCTGTTGTCTTCACACGATAACGTTTTATCTACTGTGAATTCACTTTTCAACCACATGCTGTTAACCGGGGTGGGGGGGGGGGGGGGAGTCGGTTGTCTTCACAATCACGTTTTATCTAGTGTGAATTGGTAAATTGTTACTCCTGCCCCAAAAAGTCTGAAGCTTCCACAAAATTCCAGAAGCTACCCCAAAATGTAAAAAGCTGCCCAATTTGTTTTCTTCAAAAGCTGCCCCAATTCTGATGTGTTGGTGCCAACCCTACCCCGACAAGATCTCATCAAAACTTGCCAAATTTTGCATACTAGGTAATGCTCACACTATGAATAAAGTCAAGGGTGCTGAATCTGATGACGCCATTGGCACAATGTGTCAACACACCAAACAATGTGTGGATCACGTTTAGTCATGAAGGTTGATTTCCATACCCATTTTTGGAATGAACGTACCCATTTTTGAAGTAGTGTGTCCATTTTTGGGTACAGTGTTCCAAAAATGGGTCCAGATTACGGTAACAGTGGGGCTGGCCACTGGCGTCACCATCGCGGCTGAGCAGTACAATCAAGGTTCAAGGTTACTATCACTGTTGTTGGTCTGGAGTCATAGGGAAGGTTTATTACGTCACCAG
The DNA here is from genome assembly GCA_036785665.1 of Chirona hameri. NCBI lineage: Eukaryota > Metazoa > Arthropoda > Thecostraca > Balanomorpha > Balanidae > Chirona > Chirona hameri. The sequence continues at coordinate 2,672 of JAXIVJ010013410.1, read as the reverse complement.
ATTCTGGCTACAAGCGAATCTTAGGCTGACCCCATCAGAATTAATGGCTACGAGCGATAGGTTTTGTCCCGATCGGAATTAATGGCTACAAGCTGTAGGCCGACCTGATCGGACTAATGGCGGGGTTAGGTTAGATTGGGTTAATTTCATTAATTTCAATCAGTTTGGCCTACCCCTCTTAGCTATTAAATGGGGGCGGCCTAAGATTCACTTTTAGCCAGATCTGGTGACGTCATAAAGCTTCCCTATGACTCCAGACCAACAATGGTGATAGTAACATTGAACCTTGATTGTATTGCCCAGCCAAGACGGTGACTCCAGCCCCACCGTTACCCAGATTACCATAGTTCACCCGACTGAACTGGGGAGGTGTGTTACTGAAGTATTACCTGTATTTTAATGACAAGGTTGACATTGTCATTATTTTTGGCAAATAAGGGTGCTTCATCCTGGCCCTGCCTAAGCCAAAGCCACAAACATTTTCCATCAGATCAGAGAAAAGCACAACACAACATTGCCATGATAAAATTATATAAATTACACACAGTAAGAAGTAACAATGGTCATTCATGTCATGCAACAGAACATTGCATAATACACAGGGAATAAAGTGTACTAACTTTTTCGCTTCAGCCATTATCCTCTTGCAGATAAACCTTTAGCAAAAGGTTTCTATCCTTGTCTGAAGGTAAAGGTTGCAATTAAGAACAAAAGCAACAACTCGAAGCAAGCAAAGGTGATATAGGCGTCGGTTCCTTGATATTTATAGGTAGTTCTTTACCTAGTTACTACGCAAACTGTATTTTAATAACGAACCAAGTCGTGCGACCACCAATCACCAACACGAAGAACAATGACCGACCAAGCGCGTCTTGTGATGACGGCGCAAAGGAAATGCGGCAAACGTGGCGAATGACCGGCAACTTCGCGATTGTTGTCGGACTGAGAAAATCATGTAACAAAGAAATAGAAGGACGTTCATAAGACAGTTCAGTAACAGCATGAATTTTTGTTGACGCACGCTTTAGCCCTGCAATAGATGAGGCAAATATTACTCAAATTACGTCAATTTGTAATGTCTTAACAAAATTTAGGGGAAACGCTTAGAGTTTTCAGTTGGTTTTATTACAATAAAATGAACTTATCATTTGGTGAAATTGAATTACATAAAAGACAGACAAAAGATAACTATACACAAAATATATTTATGTTTAATGTTTTACGTCATCAACTTCATTTTCTAGGACCATTTTCTAGAACAATCATGAACACCTTGACTGTAAACATATTTTTCGTCGGAGTGTTGACTGTTGAGGGCTGGTGTGTTTGGGGCTGAGATCGTCGGGGTAGCGGTTAGTAACTAGTAAGTTTCATGAAATCTTTCGCATTAGTATGGTCATTTATGCGTATCTTCTTTCCGGATTCTAAATTTGTCCGGAAGTTAATAGATAATTGGTTTTCAAGTCTCAATCTCTGGAAATGGGATGAAACAGACACATGATGCCAGATTGATGACTTGCTCAGGGGCAGGGGGGCATAAAGTACCCCCATCCCAAAAAAACACCGGCTTTGGCCTACTATATTGTTAGAGGGGCATGTTTTCAGCATTTTTTCTTTAAAAATCATTCATTTTTTTTAATAAAAGAAAAGGGGCACAACATACCTTCAGGGGGCAATTGCCCCATCCCTACCCCCCCCCCCCTTCTGTATGCCTATGGGGCTGTTCCAGCGCCCTCACCCGGATTAGGTTGAGGCCTTATTTTCTCCACCGGCCGTTCCCGCGCCTCAACTAAAATCGGTTGAGCCTCCACCAACCTCAACCGGATGAGCAAAATCTCAACCGCTCGTCGAGCGGATGAGATCGGGCAAAGTCGGATTGTGGCAGCTATGTGCACCAGTGACAAAATTTTGCAGAAAAAAATCTGCACCATTCGCGAAGAGCATTGTGGACAGCTTTTGCATGGATTCCATTGTTATTTAGATCTATGTTAAACGCATGGTAGATACAAATACCTCAACAAATTTCTGACACTCATGCCGCACAGTAAAACGCAAAACTGCAAAGAATAAAATAATGTCTGTATTCAGGCAGCTGCACACTGCGTCATTCGGCGCGCGATATCGCGGAATAAAGCTGGTCTGGACGAGCTTTGTCTGCTAAACACTGTGGAACTGCAGAATGTCTCAGTGATATCGCTCGCCGAATCGCCCAGTGTGCGGCTCGCATACAGCGGAGACTGTGACCGAGACCGTGAATTCGCACCCAAACAAATGATGGCCAACAGCTGATAATTCCACTGAGTCTCTACTGCTCGTTCCCGTGCGCCGCTCCACCGCACCTCCACCGGGCACGCCTCAACCTATTCCGGGTGAGGGCGGATGAGGGCGCTGGAACAGCCCCTATGTCAGGCCTTCAGAGCAACATACATATACTAGGAGGTTAAAAAGTGTTGGAGATCATGTTGTGCTATCCATATATCGGAATAATAAATGTGACCAGATTCATCAATTGCCCTTATTCCACTGTAAATGACTATCTAAATATTGATTCTGTGAGGCAGCGACTACAGCATGAAATACATTTTTAGATAGGTTATCAGCTGGCTAATCCAATTTTAGATCATGAAGTCAGGTGGTGAATCAAAATTTAGATCGCTGAGGGCTGCTGCGGG
>JAXIVJ010013409.1:10000-37285 GCA_036785665.1 Chirona hameri | reverse complement strand
GTATATGTATATGTATATGTATATGTATATGTATATGTATATGTATATGTATATGTATATGTATATGTATATGTATATGTATATGTATATGTATATGTATATGTATATGTATATGTATATGTATATGTATATGTATATGTATATGTATATGTATATGTATATGTATATGTATATGTATATGTATATGTATATGTATATGTATATGTATATGTATATGTATATGTATATGTATATGTATATGTATATGTATATGTATATGTATATGTATATGTATATGTATATGTATATGTATATGTATATGTATATGTATATGTATATGTATATGTATATGTATATGTATATGTATATGTATATGTATATGTATATGTATATGTATATGTATATGTATATGTATATGTATATGTATATGTATATGTATATGTATATGTATATGTATATGTATATGTATATGTATATGTATATGTATATGTATATGTATATGTATATGTATATGTATATGTATATGTATATGTATATGTATATGTATATGTATATGTATATGTATATGTATATGTATATGTATATGTATATGTATATGTATATGTATATGTATATGTATATGTATATGTATATGTATATGTATATGTATATGTATATGTATATGTATATGTATATGTATATGTATATGTATATGTATATGTATATGTATATGTATATGTATATGTATATGTATATGTATATGTATATGTATATGTATATGTATATGTATATGTATATGTATATGTATATGTATATCATATATACATGTTATATGTATAAGTATATGTATATGTATATGTATATGTATATGTATATGTATATGTATATGTATATGTATATGTATATGTATATGTATATGTATATGTATATGTATATGTATATGTATATGTATATGTATATGTATATGTATATGTATATGTATATGTATATGTATTTGTATATGTATATGTATATGTATATGTATATGTATATGTAGATGTAGATGTAGATGTAGATGTAGACATGCGCTCACATGCGCCACATGCGCCAGTCACATGCGCCACATGCGCCAGTCACAGTACAACGGCAGCAGACCCGATCAGATTTGCACTATTCAACATTCAGCAGTCGCCGCCGAGCCACCGAGTCCAGTCGCCGCCGAGTCCAGGCTCCGCCGCTTCAGCGCAACAGCCGGATGCAAAAGAATACGACATGAACCAATAACTTGTATGTACAAAGTTCTGCAAATAACCAATGAGTACATACAAAATTATCTCAACACAGTGTCACCAAATTCAGCCAGTTAGGTGTCAAGGATGTATATTACGAGCGAGCCGAAGGCCGAGCGAAGTCTTACCAAACTTGCGGGGAAAACAATATTGAGCGGACGTGATATGAAATATGAAGAGAGCAAGATTCTTTGGACACAAAAAGTCCAGAAAATGACACAAATTCCAAGGCTGTTAACACGACAATGACTGCTCACAGAGTTGACAAAAATTAAATAATTCAATTATCCACTAAGTAACCAGAAACTGGAACATAAAGCGAGACGCGGACCAATAAATACACTGCCGTCGGTGACGAAGAATGCCACTGCACGGGAGCGAAGCAAAGGCTGTACAAATATGTATTATTCTTGATTGAAACACGAACGCCATACTTGCCGCGAATGTCGTGCATCCATATTTCCATATGCAAAGGCTGTACAAATATGTATTATTCTTGATTGAAACACGAACGCCATACTTGCCGCGAATGTCGTGCATCCATATTTGGTATATTATTCCAAATCTGGTAGTGACCTTCATTTGTTGGTATGTTTTCTAGTTTTTATAGTATATTTTTAGTATTTACTAAACAAAACTTTGGAGTACCCAGTGTTCTATTGCCCTGAGCCCATGTTGTTTACATTTCAGGTGTAATGGCGGAGTCAAGGCTGTTTAGCCCAGGGTAATAGAACAACGGGTAGAACAGTAAGGAATTTGACGCCCAAATTAATGAGACAAGATATAATTTTTCTGGTAATTGTTTTGTCTATTATAAATTGACAGGTTATCAATAACTTGCATTTCCATAGATTATATCTTCATTTAGTTAATTTAATTCCACCAAATACACGACGTAGTAGTCGAAGTAGTGTATATTTCAGTACATGAAGTGCAACTGTAGTGGATTTGGAAGCGGTCACGAAAACTCAACTATAACGCGCGAAATACATTCGTTGTGCTTTTGTTTTGAGATATAAAAATACATGATGACTGATGAGCCATCCATGATCCTGCGGTAGGCACGTTGGTAGGTGGTCACCTACCTAAATTCTAAATAAAGTAGTTTGTGGGGATGTTGTGACTATTTCTTGTGAAACACACTAACGAGATCATAGCTTTGATATTGTTAAATACTGCTGAATGTTTTGATTGAATGGCTTTCTTAGGCCAGGCCCAATGCTAGCAATGCTTCTGGTGAAGGCTCAGGCTCTGACCATGCCATCCTATCGAAGTTCCAGGTCATTGATAGACTGAAGTGGCTACGTTTTAAATTAAAATTTCCTTATGTCTGGGGGTGGGCCACTTCGGTTTTAATTGCACCTGGCTGTTGCTTAATGCAGCCTTTTTGGTGAAATTGTAATCAATTTGAAATAATGATAGTGGATGGTTAACCGTTAACCCGTTGACACATACATTTGTTTTTGGTAGACAGCTTGACCCGTTAACCTGTTGTTACTGGTCCGTCGACCCACAAATATTTACCCTGTTAACCCACCATAGCTCAATTCAGAAGTGTTTTGTCCCAACCTCTTAGAAATAAGGCGCCTTGAGTTCCCGTTTTGATGTTTGTAACATATTGAAGACAGTCTTACAGCTTTGCTCCGGGATTCCGTGTGCTACTTAGAGCTCATCTCCCATCAGTGAATGTTATTGTTTATTAATTCATACATCATTTATTAATATTATGCTTTGGAGATGAAATAGATCAATAATATGTTAGTACATCTTGAACATAAAGTTACATTAATTATCGAATATTTAAATAAAAATTAAAGGTACCAACATATCATATTACAATATTGTGGAAACACTGTAGGAAAAAAAATGGTTTGACCTAATAATGGCTAATGAGATATTGGCTGTGACCCAGTGATCACGCACATTTATAAGGTCACTGAAGGATATAGAAGGTCAATTATTGTCATGAAATGTGCCAAAATCAGAGGGTTCAGCCGCCAAAAGCGATAAAACTACTTTGCTGTGGCGGCGCACACGGCATACTATATATAATTGGAGCTACATGACCTATTTACCTTGCTTGGCTTCTGTGACATCACAGGTTACCAATTAGAGGTCAATCAGGGAGGTGTGAGATTATAAAAGGCCGGCATAACGAATGATGTATGAATCATGACTATCTATGCATTGGGTCCAACGCAAAAATACTTGGTGCCTCTGGGATTCAAACCCACGATCGGCAATGGGCGTTGCGACGTTGGTTAACCCCCAAGCACATTTGACCACTTTTCGCTTGGAAAATCGAAAAATAGTAAAAAAACGTTGTAGCCAAGGCTTGTAGCTATCTTTTCCAGAATCCCGATTTAAAATATGTTTCATAGGTTACGAGCCAGCCTCGTCTGAAAATCATCCATTTAACATGGGAACCCTATGGTGTAGTAGATTTTTAACGCCCAAACGCCCGAGTGCTGCCAACCGTACTGGTGGGGGCTGGTATAAACCAAGGTCTGTAAAGATAAGGTTGTGCCATATGACAAAATCACGTGAATCACGTGATCACGAAACACGTGACCAATGAACCGATCAGCAAGATTTCGAGTTAGTCACTAGAGAATAGCACGTGCAACCACTCCCGGGGCTCCTCCGCTTTTTTGGACCTTAACTTTTTTCCACGTGCCGAAACTCCCATTGGATTAACATAGCGAGTCGTGGAAGCGTAATCACTAATGTAAAACGAAGTATGATGTCAGCCCGTTGAGACAAAAGTAATCATAGGGCGATGTGCACAAATCATTGGAGTTTTTTTTATGGTATTTTGTATATTTATTTTCACCTTCATACTTTGCAGTAGCATAGCTCCAAAGCGGACAGCTCCATAACAATGGCAACGGTTTTTGGTGGTTTTGACCTAATTTGGTCCACTTAGAGTGAACGAATCTGGATAAAACGCCAAAAGGCACCGTTCTGGACCACGCCGGATCGAATGGTGAAGAAATCACGCAAATCAGTCCCATAGCCTCGGAGCATGGGCTTGCCTGCAGCAGTTGTTGGTGGTTTTTGTCCAATTTGGTCCACTTAGAGTAAGCCAATCTGGATAAAACGCAAAACGGTACCATTTTGGACCACGTCGGACTGAATGTGGACAAAATAATGCAGATCAGTTCAATAGCCTCGTAGCATGGGCTTGCCTGCAACAGTTTTTGGTGGTTTTGGCCCAATTTTGTCTACTTAGAGTGAACCAATCTGTATAAAACGCAAGAGGGCATCGTTTTGGACCACGCCGGATCGAATGGTGAACGAATCATTCAGATCGGTTCCATAGCCTCGGAACATGGGCTTGCCTGCAACGGTTTTTGGTGGTTTTGGTCCGATTTGGTCCACTTAAAGTGAAACAATCTGTAAAAAACGCAATACGGCACCGTTTTGCACCATGGCACATCGAATGGTGCAGAAATCACGCAGATCGGTCCCATAGCCTCGGAGCATAGGCTTGCCTGCAAAATTTAACTACAGGTTTGTATCCAATTTGGTTCATTTAGATTAGACTAAAGTATATAAAACGCAAACGGTACCCATTCCGACCAGTTTAAATTGAATGGTGAAAAAATCACTCAGATCGGTCCAGTAGTTTCGGAGCATGGGCTTGCCTGCTAATCTGGACAGTTTTTTAGACCCTCCCAATACAATACAAACAAAACATGGCTGCATTTATCATGTGACCAAGCCCGCCCTCAGCTGATGCAATACGAAATTGTTAACATTCATATTGACATATATAAAGTCAACTCCTCATATTAATTTATTGCTGACGAATACTGATAGGTTGTTCAGTAATAAATTAATACGAGGAGTTGACTGTTTAGCAATAATAAATGTATCACGTGATCAATACCTACACCCCTACCATGGATGAGAGAACGACTGGATAGGTCACTCGCCCGCTCCGCGAAACACATGTCCGTTCTGCGCATGCGCAAAAAAACGTACACGACAGTTGCTCGGCGTCGCTTGTGCGAATGGAGTAGCTCGCTGCGGCGAAATATATTTTGGATTTCCGTGAGAATCAATAACCGCAGCGAGTCGCGCAAGGCGGCAATCGAAAGCTCTCAATGAGACACATCTAAAGCATACGCGACATTTTCCTAATAAGGTCACATGTCAGGTCACGGTCAGATGAAAGGTCAAAATCCAGATATTTGGGTTGATGGGCCATACTTTCCATTTAACATGGGTGCTCTCAAAGGTATAATACATCTTCCGCATAGTATTAGCCATTTTCGCACCCTGACCTCATATAATGGCCCTTAGGTGAAGTTTAGGTCAAGGTCAGATCGACGAAGGTCACAATTTGAAATATATCAATCTAAATAAAAAAGGCATGTTTCTAGACCAGTTTTGTCTCAGAAATACAGTGATGGCATTTATTTGTCTGTATATGGTCAATAAAAGCCATCAAATGCAATACAAAAAAATGATGTCATGAGTTGCTCATGCTTATTGCTTAGGGAGCCACAAGTCCGTCAAAAATAAAGATACCTATTACTTTGCAATTTGATACAGGTGTCGTAATCGTTCATACTTGGTCCTCCAATATATGTTCCGTTTTCTTAAATATCTTTGAAAATATTTATTTTGTGGCAAGTTTTCCGAGAAAAAATATATTTGTAAAACAAAATTTGGGGTAAAGAAATCGACATTTTGGATATCCGAGATAGCCATTTCGAAGATAATTTTATTTTTGTTCTATTCACGTTTGTTATTTGCAATTTGCTTCCAAACTCTATTTTCTACGATTTGTCAAACATTTATAGTTTTTTACCAAAAATGGCATGACATGACGTCACTAAAACGTAATTATCTCCCAAACCATTTAACCAATTTAAATAACATTTTGAGAGAAGGCGTATAATTGATGGTGCATGAGGTGTTGAAAGTTTCACACCGATATCTATCATAGTTTTCAAGGTATTTAGAAAATCCGGGAAGAGGCAGACTGCCCCCAGCGGGGCGCGGGTTAAGCATCATTTGTGGTTAAAAAACGGAAAGACATCACTCATCATCTGCACTGGTTTGTTGGACATTCATAATAAGATCGACAGTAATAAACCTATCGAATGCTTGAATCTTCCCGGTGGCAGGATTGAGTCGTTAACCACAAAATCCAAAATAATGATTCAAGTAAGCCCATGGGCTGTGACCGGCGAGCGATCACGGCAGGTATCGCAGGTGAATAACTCTTGATCTATCATCGTTACGGCCGTGTGCTGCACTTCGGGCGACGCACAATGTCTTCAGGAATACTTTGAGGACCATATCAAGCATCTAAACAGTAACAATTTGATAAAATACGCATTTGGCAGCCGGCGTGATCCCCCGCCACCACCGCAGCGCGTGCATTAGCGGACGGCGTGTCGTGTACGTTTTTAGTTCGCAGTTTCGCCGCAAGGTGGCCACCACCCAAATGCGGTGTCGCAAGGATCAAAGGATGCCGCGGGGAGTGACCTATCCAGGTAGTCTACCATGCCCCTACACCGGCAAAACAATAGTGCGGCAAAACAATAGCCGAAGTGCGCCAAAAAAATCAACCTTTGGACCTGCCATATATGGTTATGCTCCGCCCCGTTATGGTCACGTGGCATTTGAAGGGGGTTGGTATAAACCAAGGTACTTTAATAGAGGTAGGGGCGTAAGGTTTCAGTCACGTGACCTCCCAGCGCACGTGCAACCAATCGCCGGGATCCTCCAGTGTGGTTGGCTCCAAGGAATCTCAGTCCGCTGATACTCCAATTGCTTTAACATGGAGATTTTGCAATGCTTTTTAGGGAAAAAATATTTAGGTACTAAATGACTTCGCAGGTGGATTCATGACCCGGGTATGGATAGAAGATAGAACAAGGTATTTTTGTATCATCCGGCGGTAGCTTTTCCCGCCTTATATTCCTCACCAGACGGTCTCAATCACAGCCCACAAATCGCACGCGTTCGGATAGAGCGCTTATGGAGGTGGTATCCGTGGCGGTGGGTGGTATTTTCGGATGGGGGGGGGGGGGGACAAACCCAGGGGCCCCTTCGATCAAAGCGGCCCCATCTCACGGTACCCCCCCCCCCCCCCTAAAAAATGGCGCGAAATGGTATCTCCTCGGATTTAAGCCACTATATTTTGCAGGGACCTAAATAGTCGCAAAAAAACGTCGGACAGGCCCATGTTGAAGTCTCAGGCCTTCCGAGGGCCCCTCAGGCCTACCGAGGTACCCCTCATGCTCACCAAGGGCCCCATCAGGCCATACCGAGGGTCCCATCAGGCCTACCGAGGGCCCCATCATGCCTACCAAAGGCCCCATCAGGCCTACCGAGGGCCCCATCAGGCCATACCGAGGGGCCCATCAGGTCTACCGAGGGCCTCTCATGCCTACCGAAGGCCCCTCCGGCCAGGGCCACCTCAGGCCGACTGGGGGCCTACTGTCGGCCTTAGAGGGCCCCTCAGACTGGCTGGGGCACCTCGGGGCCTTCGGTCAACTTCTTGAAGGGTCCCTCTGACAAATTTATGTGTTGGGGGGGGGGGGGGGGGGTAAATCATGTTCCCCACCACTACTTCTTGAGTGAGGGGGAAGCTTATTAAAAAGAAATGCGTCAACCGAGCCGCCCAAGACTAAACTTTGGGTTATATTTATTCGAATCACCATAATGGTTGTTTATATCACCATATCGACTGAACACATCACCAAAATGGACTTGTCACCAAAACGATGAAATGATCACCATAATGGCCTTTTTCGTCACCAGTGCTTCCATATCGGTATAATTTAGAATGAAGACTAGGACAGGCTTATACTGTCACCAAAAAGCACAACTATCACCATAAAATGATAATCGCCATTTAACATTTGTCGCAAATACCTAGCTATTTGTAAAACAGTCAACTGCAGTCAACAGTCAACTTTATCTCAACATAAAACAGTCAATTTTATTACTGACCAAGACGCGTATTCGTATGTATAACTTCTTCAGTTGGGCATCACAAAATAGATTTACGCGCACTTGACTGTTTGTCAATATGCACTATTTATTACAATATACAATATACACTATTATTATAGAACATTAACTATTTGTAAAACATCAGGGCTCAGGCCTACAGAGCTTCATGTTGGGCCGAGGACAGTGGCGGATCCAGGATTCGGTCAAGGAGTTGGGAGGGGACCACGTAGCTAATTGGGCCCCATGGCCTTGGTGGGTCCCCTCAAGCCGTTACGTGAAATCGTTAATCGTTAAGAGAGAAATGACTAAAGATTATGATGTACGGAGTACGGACGCCGTTCAGCTGTATGGATATCACACTTCGGGTATTCCAGTCTATCTCACACACACACAGGAATATGGGAAAAAATGTATTTCAATGCCGGAATGCTCAGGAGAACAAAACGTATTTCTGAGCCGAAGTACAAACTTGAACATTGTGCACGACAACGTACGCTTGATTGCCGCTACGGACATCAAGACCACAACATATATTTCTGGGCAACACAATCGTTCCCGAGTAACCACTTACAGCACAGCCCGCAGTCTACCTATCTTACTCCTTCACCTGGCTGCCGCTCCAGAGCGGGTCTTATCCGCGCTGGTCGGCCCCGCTTCGCTTCTGTCCGAGAGGCTGGGCCTTGGCGGCCGCCGTGATCTCTAGAAGGCCCCAAATGCTGCCAAGCCCAAATACATGTTTGCACTTTCCTTTCTTTAAGAACCCTCGGCACGTGCATGCCATTACATCGAAACTCATGCGATCGCCTACTCGGATGCACCAGATACGTTTCCTTAGCAGCATGAGATAGTCGAAGTCCGCCGCTCCGCACGCCAGAACATCGCCCAAGTAAGCCCGAACGGCCTGTCCATCCATTTCAGTCGCATCACCAGCAGGGACAAGAATCACATGCCCAACATCCACCAGCACCTTACCACTATTCACCCACGTGTAGGCGTCACACAGGTCTCCGTGGTCAGCCGTTGGCGCGCTGGACATTCTTCGTCGAGTGCCCATGTCCATAGACCAGTTCCTCGCTATCATGATCATCTGACGGAGGAACTGCCCCAGAGGCAGCCGTTCACGGACAGTGAACACGTCCTTCACGACGCGGTTCACAGCTTCCAGCCCGTTATTTGTGCTAGGAGAGCCCTCGTGTACACCTTCGAAGAACGCACTGTTCTCCTTCAGAACAGTGTCCTGGAAGTAGTCGGTGAACGCCGAATCCGGCCACCGATCACGCCACTTCTGCACCATGAGGCGGGCTGCATGCCAGAACTGTTCCTGCGTCGGCGACAGCTGCAGGTCGGCTATGTCTCTCAGGAAGACTTCTCTCGTTTCTGCTGGTTCCCGGCGGGCTTTCTCCTCAACAGCTTTCTTTAGGTGAAACCAACACACTCTCCTGGTCGCTGTTGGGAAAACAGCAGCCACAGCAGCGGAGATGGACCTCGCCATGTCTGCCACCACTACGTCTGGCTGGTACACTGCGTCACCATGAGTGGAGGCACCATCCTTCAGCGCACGCAACACAAACGCATAGTCCGCAGAAGTCTCCGACGACAGTACGCTGACCACGCAGGGAAAAAACTGCCTGCTGGCATCGCCTACGCCGGCGATGATGACGGGGTATCCGTGCCAGTTGAGTTTGTAGGTAGCATCTATCTGGAGGATCTTTGATGCTGCCACAGTCGCCAAGAGTTTCTTCGTCGTTATCAGAATGCGGAACGACTGGTTGTCATGGTCCACCTCACTTGCATGAGCATATGGCTCGTCCTCTTGTTCGGGTACAGCTGAATGCTCGTTGCACCACCTCTCGATGTCACAAGTTGTGATTGCTGCCGCACCCATATGTTTTTTCCGCAGTTGACTTAGGAAGTTTGCCAGCTGTTTGTGTGTGTGTCCAGTCATCCCCTTATTACGAAGGGCAATGTTGACTTGTACAGGCTTGCGAACCTGTGCTAGGAACAACTCCTCTACCACCTGAAAAACAACAACATGGTTAGCATAAAACTTCTCAAAATGTCAAGATACAGGGTCGAGAGTCTAGCTAGACCAGTCTAGTAGTAGACAAAGGAACTTGGAAAGATAAGGACTTCTATAAGGGGAAGTATAGGGGAAGATCAGGTCAGAGCACACATGCAGGTACCATAGGAAACAAAATGCATGTTAACCTACATACAATGTACTAAAACTAAAGCACAATACAAAATGGACAAATAGCAGATGGCTACTTGTCAAACCATCTGCCATAGGGCATGATCTTGCACCTTCATCTAGATAAGCTTTAGAGCTTTGAAGAGCTAGCACAACTTGCATTTTGTATCCAGCCTGTCCAGGAGCCTTATCCAGAAAAGGTTAAGCCTCTTCCAACCTCATCCAGATGAGCAAAATCGTATCTGCTCAGCTAGTCACAGAGGTGCAGATGAACATGATTCTGGTATGTAAACTTGGAGCTGTGTCAACTGTAGTTGTGCCTGTACCAAATAGGCAGACCTGTGGGACCTGTGAATTTAGATGAACTGAGACTTGTACCTGTGCCTATAAATCAGTATTGTAACATGGCAAACAAGAGAGTGCTGTTCATGGACCCTGCAGTTGGCTGCGGTTTGGCAGTCAGCAGTGGTCAGCAGCAGTGTTGGGGGGGGGGGGGGGATAATGGAAAGTGAGGATGGGTCGAAAGCAGACTGCTTATTGATTCACCTTTTTGGAAGGATTCAATCATGATTCATTTTGGAATATGAATGGATTCAGTCACCATTTGATTCATGGATAACCATTTTGATAAATGATGATTTCCAATTCAAAGAATCAAAACATGTTTTGATCAAATCACATTTGACTCACCATTGAAATAGCATTGCACAGTCTTTTTGATTCAATCAGCCTTGTTTCTATGCGGGTTTTGATTCAATCATGATTCATGAATCAACAAATCTGGTAGTGAATTGATTCTTCTTTGATTCAAGGGATTTTGATTGAACAATTCCAATCAATTCAATCAGAGTCAGATCAATAACCAGTCTGGTCGAAAGGTATGACATCACACATCTGCGGTTCCAGCAGTCAGTATGGAGCGACAGCACAATGAAATGGCACATAAAGTGCTTCATCATGGAATTCAGTGTTCATAAGACACCTGCATGTGATGACACATGATCAAAGGGCAGTGCTTAAAGCCTGTGGTTGACCACCAAACCGCAGAGTCAGCAAGGACCATGAACGCCACTCCAATGATCTCCAATGTGGTCCAACATTGTGCCTTGGGAAAGGCTCAGCTGACCAAACCTCATCCTAATCCAAATGAATGCACAGGACCATGCCCATACTTTACAACCTGGAATACCAGGAACCTGATAATCTGAACTTAATTGATGATAATGATGATGATTGAGTCTTTAGGGCAACACTACTGATGGGGTTATACGCTATAGCAGGAAGCAAGGAAGCATCTGAACCCAGGGGGTCCGCCACATGGGGGGGTGTCCCCCCAATATTTTTGGATTTTAACATTACGCCTATGGGTGTTGCATGGAAAGAATCAACTTCAGAATGTTTCTGTCCCCCCAGCTTTCGGAAGGTGGTGGCGCCCTTGTCTGAACCTAACTATACACTGTTCCCCATCCATAGCTCATTTGTTGACATATCTCACCTTCTTTGTGGCATCCGTGAGTCCTCTGGCTTTGCTTTCTCCATCTTGGTTGGGGTGATGATTGTGGTGTCGTCAGACCGGTGTACCCTGTCTGTCTCCTCACGGAGTTCCCCTAGCGGACCCTATGTAGCTGGGAGTTGGTGAGCTGGCCGAGAGATGGCGCGCGGGTATCCAGCCGCCGCCAACCCGATCGGCCCGCGCGCGGGAGACGGAGTTGGACAGCGACCGACGGCGGACCTGTGTGTGTGCGCGCGGTAAATACAGTCACTTGGGACCGGAGCACGTTGTGTACCGCGGGACGGACTGGGACCCAGCAGTAACCCAGGCGCGGGTATACAATACCTGGCGACGAGGTCAATTCGGACTGGAAAGTGGTGAAGTGGTTTGCGCGCCGCACGTGGTCGGGAGTGCCGGGATTCGGTCGGAGGATCGAGTTCGCTGGATCGCGAGGGTGGAGGACACTCGTGGGGACTCGTGCGATGTGGGTGGCAGTTTCGCCGGAGACCCAGGTTTCGTGGCAGCGAGTCGGGGCCAGCGGGCCGGTTGTGAGTTCCACGTGGTCGGTGAGAGAGCGGCGTTTCGGCGCCATCTTGGCGGAAACGCGTCGCCAGCGCCGTGGTGCGGAGCGGCGAGGAAGCTGTCGCTGGTGGCGCGCGGGACGTGGCGCAGCAGGGACAATCAGTGACGAGTGACAACAAACATGGCGGCGGCCATGCTTCCGTGTGTCGAACGCTTCGTGATGGGTGAAGATTTCAACCGGTGGCTAACTAGCGTGGACTTGTACATGGACGCTATGGAGGTCAGCAGTGGGGTGCGGAAAAAGGCGATCCTGTTGCATCTCATTGGCCCGGACCTCCAGCAAGTGTACAGCACACTACCTGAGCCGGTAGAAGTCGGCAGCGAATATGAGTTGTGTAAGGCGAAACTGAAGGCCTACTTCGCTCCGGCTCGGAATACCATCGCAGAAGGATTGGCCTTCCAGGGTGTGAAGATGGAGGCCGGCGAGAAGTTTGATAAGTATCTGGCACGTCTGCGGATAGCAGCCAACCGCTGCGGTTTCCCAGCGCAGTCAGTGGACCAGGACATCCGCAACCAGTGCCTGGCAGGCACGAGGGGTAAGATGCAGGAGAGGCTTCTGCAGCGGGCTGCAGAGAAGGGAGACACCCTCACCCTGCAAGATGTGGTGGCTGTAGCGACAGGCATGGAGCGAACGCAGGCCCTCATTGACCAAATGAGAGGCCCTGAAGCAGGAGAGGTGCAGCTGGTGCAGGGAAGCACTAGGCAGTTCACCTGTTT
The DNA here is from genome assembly GCA_036785665.1 of Chirona hameri. Lineage (NCBI taxonomy): Eukaryota > Metazoa > Arthropoda > Thecostraca > Balanomorpha > Balanidae > Chirona > Chirona hameri. Next base: position 24,099 of record JAXIVJ010013409.1, on the reverse strand, counting down.
CAAGTGTGGCAAACCCGGGCACATCAAGGCCGAATGTCGCTCAGAGACAAAGCCCAAGACCAGCGGAAAACCGAGGCGAGAGCCAGTGTGCTTCAGGTGCAGACAGCCAGGGCACCTGAAGAGGGACTGCCAGAACGCCAGCAGCTCTCGCTCGGTGCAGGAGGTCACTGACCTGGAGACGAGCCAGGAAATGTGGCACCTGCAGGTCGGCAAAGTGGCGGAGGCGGCAGAGCAGATCAATGCACCGGAGGTCCAGGTACAGGTGAATGGCTGTGAGATGAAGTTTGTGATAGATACAGGAAGCCCAGTGAGCATCATCGGCTCTGGGACTCCTGTCCCAGGCCTGAAGCTCAACAAGTCCAAGCTAGTGCTGACCTCCTTCACCGGACACACAATCCCAATCAAGGGGGAAGGTGAAGTGAAAGTGCAGTATGGGGCAGTCACCAAGTCCCTGAAGATTGTGGTGGCAGACCTGCCAAAGTCTGTCAACCTGTTGGGCCGCATGTGGATTGCAGCTCTCGGCCTGACCTCGCACGCAGTGCTACAGGTGAAGGGTGGCCGGAAGCTGGAAGAGGTGCTGTTGAAACACCAGGTGTTCAGTGAAAAACTGGGGAAGGTGCCCAGACTGGAAAAAATCCATGCACTACGCTGGATGCCCCAGTGAACCCTCATGCGCCGAAGTTCGGCGCACGAAAATATGCGCCGAAATTTTGCCACAATTACGCCGAAATTTTTCACTATGCGCCGAAATTTAAAGTCAAATTAATGTTTGATATTCAACCTACGCCTTCCTGGTCGCTTCTCAGCAAGTGCAGGGCCAATTATTACCCATCTCTATTGCCTTTATTATTACCAAGGCAATATAGATACTAGGCAAGCAGAAACGGGACCTTAAGCGGAAATGGGACCTTATTGGGTGGCCTTGAACAGCTGACGCTTTAGACTATGATTCGTTAACTAAATAATTGGTTGATTTTACTATAACAATGATTTTTCTTTCGTAAATTTGTATACACAAACATAAATTTGTTAATATTTATTTAATGTGTTTCACTCAATTTGAAATATCAACGGCAATGCATTTGCTATGGACAAACGCATTGCCGCGGCTGGACGCTGCGCCGAAATTTCGGCGCAATCGACGAGTTACGCTGGATGCTGCGCCGAAATTTCGGTGCAATCGCCGAGTTACGCTGGATTTATCGACGAAAACAGGTTTTTTTTCCAGTTTGGGAAGGTGCCCATCAAGATCAGCCTGAAGCTGAAGGAAGGTGCCCAGCCTGTGTACAGGAAGGCAAGACCAGTCCCGTTCGCACTGCAGCCCCAGGTGGACAAAGAGCTGGACCGTTGGGTCAGAGAGGGTGTGGCCGAGAAGATGAAACCTGGTACCTTCTCTGGCTGGGGAACACCTCTAGTGCCCATACCGAAGCAGGACGGGGTGCGGCTGTGTGCAGACTACCGGATCACTGTCAACCAGCAGCTGGAGCCGGTAAAACATCCTCTGAGGTCCCCTGAAGAGCTCTTCGCCAGCATCAGGGGCAAGAGGTTCGCGAAACTCGACTGCAAGAGCGCATACCAGCAGTGTGAGCTGACTGAGGAGTCCAAGGACCTGAGCATCGGCGCCCGCGAGCGCCGCGCCTACAACCAGAGGCAGCGGCGCCGTGCCGGTGCGCGGGGGCAACGCTGTGTCGGGGGGCGACGGCGGCGGTGCCGTGGCAGTGGGCGGCGGCGGCAGCGCCGTGGCAGTGGGCGGCGCCGGGCCGGTGTGCGATGGCGGCAGCGCCGTGCCGGTGTGCGGAGGCGGCAGCGCCGTGCCGGTGTGCGGAGGCGGCAGCGCCGTGCCGGTGTGCGGAGGCGGCAGCGCCGTGCCGGTGCGCGGGGGCAACGCTGTGTCGGGGGGCGACGGCGGCGGTGCCGTGGCAGTGGGCGGCGGCGGCAGCGCCGTGGCAGTGGGCGGCGCCGGGCCGGTGTGCGATGGCGGCAGCGCCGTGCCGGTGTGCGGAGGCGGCAGCGCCGTGCCGGTGTGCGGAGGCGGCAGCGCCGTGCCGGTGTGCGGAGGCGGCAGTGCCGTGCCGGTGTGCGGAGGTGGCAGCGCCGCGTTCGGGGGCGGCGATGACGACGCTCCTGAGGCTGAACACGGCAGTTCGGGTGATCCCACGCTGGCGGATGGTGGCGACGCGTCGCGGGACGCTGGTGACGGGGGTGCAGCGACTCCTGAGCCGGCGGCGGGAACCCCGGAGACTGGCGGCAGTGCGGCACTCTCCGGGGAACGTGCCAACGACACGCCGATACGACGTTCGCGACGGGTCACGACGAGACCAGAACGCTTCATCGAACGCTATTGAAGTGAACTCGTGGTGTATGTGCGTGTGTAATGTCTGTGCGTGTGCGTACGAATGGTGTATCTGAACCGGGTGGCTGCATAGTTCAGCGCTATAGGGAGCGTCCCTTTTAAGGAGGGCAGGGTGTGGTGTCGTCAGACCGGTGTACTCTGTCTGTCTCCTCACGGAGTTCCCCTAGCGGACCCTATGTAGCTGGGAGTTGGTGAGCTGGCCGAGAGATGGCGCGCGGGTTTCCAGCCGCCGCCAACCCGATCGGCCCGCGCGCGGGAGACGGAGTTGGACAGCGACCGACGGCGGACCTGTGTGTGTGCGCGCAGTAAATACAGTCACTTGGGACCGGAGCACGTTGTGTACCGCGGGACGGACTGGGACCCAGCAGTAACCCAGGCGCGGGTATATAATAATGATGTTCACCACTGCTGTCAATGGACACATCAGTGTTTTCTGCATGATAGCGGAGTCTTAGCTGTGCAGCACAACCGGAGCCCGCCTTATTACACTTCATGTACTGGACCTTACCCTCACTTGTTTTATGCCGCCTGTACTTTACCCAACAGCCATTATCAGCTGCAAGCCACTATGCCACATCATTTTCTGTTGAGCATTGGAAAACCCTTTCCCATGCTAGGGCAGCCCCTCGGCCTTGAGCCCCTCTCTGCTTTTGGTTTCCAGGCGCCCTTGCTGTTTGAGCCCGGACATTGTCAGTCTCAAAATCGTCCTCGGACTGCATCACAGGAGCCGTGCTAATGCACCGCGTACCACGTTTTTATCAATATCGATATCGCTTTCCCACGAGTAGTATGCCAGGTTTCAGAACGAATGTCCCTGATCACCACGTGAGCCTTGTCCCCCGCGCCAACATAGCCTGCGCCATTTCAGCGTGTTGCATCGGCCCGCTGGGGCTACCATATATTAGAAGGATTCTGATATCTAGAATCAGTATGCTGAAGTTCCGCCCAAACTTTCACCCTACTACTAGATTTTGGTGATCAATACCTTACTCTGGTGACTGTTTCCCATTTCTGGTGAAGTTTGATCGATTTTGGTTACAGTCTAATTATTTTGGATATAAATACCTATATTTTGGAGATTAAATAAACCATAATGGTTTTTTGATTCCTTATTTTGGTGACTAAATGTTAAAATTTGGTTATATTCAGCAATATGGTTATGCTTTGGAAAATTTGGATATGAAAAGCAAAAATGGTGACAAAGTCATTATGGTGATTTTTAAGCTTTATTGGTGACATAATAAATAAGAGCCCTAAACTTTGACCGCCTGAATTGTTGCCATCTGACGTGACGACCAATCGGAGAGCAGAATGTCAAATTACGTAAATATACTTAATTATTTATAAAAAACTAATAATCCGGAGGAATTTATAGTAAAGTGTCAATCTAAAAAAATATGTTTTATTAATTTGCTTTTCATCAAACACATAATAGTAGTGACTTAGGTACCCTGCAACTAGTCCATTATTTGTTTGTCAGAAATGGCGGTAGCTAATGCGCCAGTTCACTAGACACTGCGCCAGTTTACTAGACAAACCCGGGCCTCCAATCAGATTCCTCCATTTGGTCACATGTCCTCTTGCCACCCACCTGGTATAAACCAGGTAGAACACTCCTGATCAGAGTCAGACAAGCGAGCGAATGGCTACAAGCGAATCTTAAGTTTTGTCCTGGTAGCGCCTGCTGCGCGGCCGACCTTCGGTCTCAAATACAAGTCCTGCGCTCCGCCAGGAACGGAGGTTTAGTGAGAGCGTGATAGGGTTTCGTGGTCGACCAGATACACTTCACGTCATATGATAGCCAGTATCTGACACATTTCTGCACCCACGTTGTTTACATTGTAATGGAGTCGTTGCGGGCGGTCGGCTGAGGCTATTGACAGGATAAAAATAATTATTGTTAGGTAAGTACTGATAATGTCCCTGTTTTGAGTACAGTTCTGATGAAATCAGACATGTATAATTAGTATACAATATTCAATTTGCCTATATAAAGGTGTGCAAAAGCGGAATATCACCAATACAGGTGCTGCTTACACATGTGGAAACATTTGTCTTTTTAAAATATTTGAGTATGTAAATTGTGCATTATTATCACTGACCTATTCTGCTGTGAGGAGGACTACACCAGCATAATTTGATTTATATTGATAATCTTAAAGTTGTCCATAGCAATAACAATTATTTATTTCACACCAACTCTGTACATATCTGAGATGACAACATGACAACAACATGCAAATACAAAGTTCTTGTTGGATGACAACATGAAAACAAAACACTTTACTACCTATGTTACAAACACAGCATGACTCAGACTTGGCCACAGTGGCAAGCTGGCTGTGTGCGCGTCTAACCACCAGCAAGCCAGGCAATAGAGAATGGGGTGCTTACCAAAGTAGATAGGATAATAGGCAAGGAGCAGGTTGCTCATGAGGCACTGCCTCTTCTCGCTATATTGGTTAATGATCAGGTACTTGTCATCTGTTCTTGAATGTGTTGATGTTGCTACTCTTTAACACATGTTCTGGCAGGTTATTCCACTGTTCAATTACTCTCTATGAAAAGAACATATTGTGCTTGTATGTCTGATGTCTCGGTTTCCGGAATTTGAGAAAATGTCTGTGTCCTATCCCTGAGGGGGCCAGATTCCAGTTTTAGAAATTCCTCTCCTGCATTTACTCTGTCGTAGCCTTTTAGTATCTTGAAGACCTCTATCATGGCGATTCTGCCTCTTCTTTCTTCCAGTGTTGTTAGCTTGAGCTTTACCAAACGTTCCTCATAAGCTAGGTCTGCCAGGGCTGGTAAAAGTTTGGCCACTCTTCCCTGAATTTTGTCTTACTTGTTTATGTCTTTCTGAAGGTACAGACACCATACTTGTATCACATACTCCATGCGAGGGCACACCAGTGACTTGTACATGCAGGTGAACATCTGCTTCACTCTTGCCAGCATGGAGTTTGCTGATAATGCAGCTCAGGCGACTTGCTCTGCTGGTTTGAGGTCAGGCGTCACCATAATTCCTAGGTCTTTCTCTTTGACTGGTAGCTAGAGTGGTTCCACCCATGGTGTACATGTAGGCCAGATTATTGGTGCCAAAATGCATTACTTTGCATTTCTCCCCATTGAAACCGAGCAACCACCTCCGACTCCACAGCTCTCTCCACAGCTGCAGACTGCAGACCACAGCTCCACAGCTGCAGCCTGTCAATGTCCTGCAGAATGGTCCTGTCATGGGGCTCCTCATCCTTCTGTAATTGTTTGCGTCATCTGCAAAGAGTTTCCCTGATGACTGCAGATTCTCCAGGTCATCCACATATATGAGAAAGAGTGTAGGTCCCAATACACTGCCTTGAGGTATTCTGCTCCACACAGTCCATCCGTCCAGAGCAACACCCTTTGATGCTTACCCTCTGCTCACGCCCCCTTAGAAAGCCACTGATCCATTGTGCTATTTGTCCCTCTATTCCAGCCCCTCATACCTTAGCAAGGAAGTGCCCATGTGGGACTATTGAATGCCTTGCAACAATCCAGGTAAAGTGCACTCTGCCTCATCAAGGGTGTTTTCCAGGTCAAACAAATACTCCAGTAACTGAGTGAGACAAAACATTTTTGAGCGGAGACCGTGCTGATGATGACTCAAGAAGTTGTTCTGCTCTAGATGTTCAACCATCTTTGTCCTGATCAGCTTCTTCAAAATCTTGCTTGGTACCAACATTAAACTGACTAGGCGGTAGTTCATTAGGTCACTACAGCTTCCTTTTTGGTAATTTGGTGACATTTGCCCTTGTCCATTCTGTTGGTAAATGGCCAGACTCCATGTACTTTTTGAAGTGTGAGCTCCGCGCGGGTCACTCACCTTGCAAAGACTCACGTTCCCTCGCCGCCGCCCCGCGACCCCGGGCACAGGGTCACGCGCCGGTCCGCGCCAGCGGCGGACCCAGGGTCTCCAGTCCGGTGGGGCTGGAGCGTCCCTCACACCTTCCCCTCCTCGCAGATTTTCCTCTTCCTCTTCCTCCGATGTCCCCCCACCCCTCCCCCTCCCCCGGAGCCGGCAGCGCTATCGCGTCCACTGGCCCTCCGGCCATCTGGCCGGCGGCCTGCGATGCCTGGCGCTCCGACGGGGGAGAGGACTGGCGGCCGCTGCTTCCGCTTCCCCGTCTGATTCGGATGACGATGACGACGAATCTTCTGTCCAACCTTCGTCTGATGACGTGGATGAGTCACTCGACTCGTCCGGCGCGATGCGCTGTCCGCCGTCTCGCCCGTTTACTCCGCTGGCTGCTGCAGCGTCTGCCGGCTGCTTCGCCATCAGACGCTCCTCCCTCTCCTCGAACGGCTTCAGTCGATCATGATGCCGAACATACCGCCGCCGGAAGTTGTCTGCTCTCTTGATCAGGTACACGTCGCCCTGTCGACACTCCACCACGATGTACGGGCCGTCCCAGCGAGGCTGCAGCTTCCCCGGCTGGCCAGGCTTGGGCGGACGCCGCTGGAACACCAGGTCCCCAGCCTTGTAGCGGGCGACGTGCGCACTCCGGTGACTGCGCTCCTGTCGCAGTAGCTTCGTCCTTTCTTCCCTCTCCACCACGGCGGCGTGGGCTTCCTTTAGCTCCTTGGTGAGCCGCTCCACCCAGGAGTTCTCGTCCGGCGGCCGTCCGGTCGGCTCGACTCTCTCAGTCAGACGCGGTGTGCGGGGGTCACGGCCAAACTGAAGGTAGAAAGGCGAATTTCCGGTTGCCCTGTGCTCTGCAGTCATGTACTGGAATCGAACCAGGGACAGGTGCTCATCCCAGTCTCCTGCTCGCTCCTGAGCCATTCTTCGCAGTAAAGATCCCAGCGTCTGGTTACATCTTTCCACAGCACCATTACTTTGTGGATGAAACGCACTGACTTTCTTCCGATCAATGCCCACCGCTCGTGCCAGAGCTAGCATGTACTTGTTGTCAAACTCGAGCCCTCGATCAGTCAGAAGCGACTCAGGCAGTCCGTGCCTATAGAAAACGTTCTCCACCAGCGCTTCAGCTACCGCTTTGGCTGATTTATCAGGAATTGCGACCACCTCAACACCCTTGGAGAGCAGATCTAGTGCTACTAGAATATACCGGCTCCCTCGGGCGGTTGGTGTGGTGCCGATTGGTCCCATCAGGTCCAATGCCACGTGCTGCCAAGCTTCGGTTGGCTGTGTCGTCACCGACAGCGGCGCCCGGTACCTTCTGTGGGGATCGTTTGCCTTAGCGCACGTGACGCAGCTGCGGCAGTAGCGCTTCACGTCTTGCTTCATCGTTAGCCAGCCGTAGCCAGCCTGCCGCAACAGCGCCTCCGTTTTGCCCGCTCCGAAGTGTCCAGCATCATCATGCTTAAGACGGAGAGCCAACGGAATGAACTTCTCCGGCACAAGCAGCAACTCCTTCCGCCTCCGCGTGGCCAACAGCAAGCTGCCTCCCGGTCCGAGCTTCGGTTCCCAGCCCAACTTCCTCCACTTCACTGTCGCTGGTCCGTGCGAGCGCTGCAGCCGGACCTCGCTGTACAGCTGCTTCAAGTGTGTGTCCTCCCTTTGTGCCTTGACCATGTCGACCTCGCTCACCGCCTCCAGAGTCTGCAGCTCATCCTCTTGCGTGGCACAGACACGCACTCTGGAGACGGCATCAGCATGTGAATTGTCTTCTCCCCGACGGTATTCCACGCTGAAGTCGAACTCTTCAATTTCTTCAAGCCACCGAGCGTAACGGCCTCGAGGATCTCTTGTGTTGCGCAGCCACGTCAAACTGCGGTTGTCTGTGAACCACTTGAATTTCTTTCCGAGGAGGTACGGTCGAAATTTCCGTAAGGCAAACACGAACGCAAAGGCCTCTTTGTCACGAATGTGCCAGTTCTTCTCGTTATCGGTGAACGCTTTGGATGCAAAGCAGACCGGTCGGTCTCTTCCCAATTCGTCTCTTTGTGAAAGAATACAGGCCAAACCTGTATCCGAGGCGTCTGTGCTGATCTCGAACTCCCTCTGCATGTCTGGGAACTGTAGAGTGGCGGTCTCGCTGAGTGCCGCCTTCAGGTTCTCAAACGCTGTCTCGCGCTCGTCATCCCAGCTGAACTTGGCCTTCCCCGATATCTGGTGCAGTGGCGCCGCCATCCGTTGTATATCGGGAACGAAGTCGTTGTAGTACGCACAGAGGCCGAGAAATGAGCGCAATTCCTTTGTTGACGTAGGCCTGGGCCAGGATCTGATTACTTCCACCTTTCCCGGGTCCGGCTCCACCCCGTTCCCAACCAGATGCCCGAGGAACCGGAGCTTCCGACGGCAGGCGACGACTTTCTTGCTCTTCACTGTCAGCCCAGCTTGCTTCAGTCGCTCCAGCACCGCTTCCAACAGCGACAGGTGCTCCTGAAACGTCTTGCCACCGATGATGATGTCGTCCAGGTAGGCCGTCACCCCGTTACCCAACAGACCCCGCAATGCATCTGCGATCAGCCGAGTGAAGCAGCTGGGTGCGTTCTTCAATCCATATGGCATAACAAGAAACTCCCAGTGATTTGTTTCGGTGCAGAACGCGGTCTTTCCACGATCTTCTGATGCAATGGGAACCTGCCAATATGCTGAATTGAGATCCAGAGTGGTATATAACCTTGAACCGGCCAGACTGTCCAGACATTCGCGTACTGTTGGGAGATATGCCACTTCTGTTGCCGTTTTTGCGTTCAGAGAACGATAATCAACTGCAAAACGATAGCTCCCATCACCCTTTTTGACTAACAGCAGCGGAGCTGACCAGGGTGAATTAGACTTCTGGATGACACCTTGCCGTTCCATTTTCCGTATCTGGACGGCAACTTCCTCGCGCAGGTGGTACGGCGTGCGCCGCGCCGGGACTGCAACCGGTGGACAGTCCCCTGTCACAATCCTGAACTGTCTGAGATGTGTCTGGCCCAGTTCGTCATCATTATTTGCAAACGTGTCGCGATATCTGTTGAACAGCTTCTCGACCTTCGTTTTCTCTGATTCGGTTATCTCTGCCTGAGTGAGGTCCACTTGTGCTGGTCCAGGTCGACATGCCTTCAGATTCTGTCCATTTCCTGTCACCTGGACAGCTGCCACTTCTCCCAGCATCATGTTGCCGTACAGCTTGACTGGTAGGTTCCCACGGTTCGATACCAGCACAGGCATTCTGTTCTCTGGGCTAGACCGAACGACTGTGGACGGCAGCGTTATTCCCAAACGCTGACTGCTTGCAGAATCCGGTTAAAAAACGACGTCCCGCTCCTCGGCGCCGAAGTCCACAGCGCTGACCTCCACCACCCGCTCCGAGTGTGGCTCGAGAACGCAGTCGCGCCCCAGACGCACCTGGACCGACTGCACCGGCGCGCCGCTCGCGCGCGCCTCCAGCGGCACCCGCTGTCCGGCCAGCTCCAGCACGCGACCCCCGAAATCCACCGAAAACTGTCCGAACTTGTGGAGTACGTCATTCCCCAGAATTCCAGGAGCTGACAGGTTCTCCACGACCCACACCTTCACGCCGTTTCGAATCAGTCCCGGACCCACTGCTATGTCAGTCATTAACACACCCAAACACACCAGAGGCGTTCCGTTAGCTGCTACGAGCCTAACGTCCGTGGGTTCGTGGTGCATCGCCTGAATTCCCGGCAGAGATGCGGACACACAGGAGACTGACGCGCCCGTGTCCACCATCCATGTGCAGTCCAATTTACCAACCTTCCCCCGCACGTGCAGAGAGTTCGGCATCTGACATTCAGGGGCTTTCCATGTCCCTGGAGCCGCCGCTCGCCCCGCAGCAGCGACCCTCTTCAGTTTAAATACGCCGCAGAACACTGGTAGCGGGTGTGTCCGAATTCGCCACACACCCAACATACCAGGGGCGTCGGCCGGCCGCGGCCCCCAGCCAGCGGCGCGCGCGTGCACCACCTCTGCACGTGGCCCGGCTCCCCGCACGTCCAGCACGTGGGCTCGCGCGCGGCCCGGCCCCGCCCCGCCCCGCCGGGGCCGCCCTCCCAGGTCTGGGCCTCGGGCGCGCCGCTGCGCCCGGTCGCCGCCCAAGCCGGCGCGGCTCGGCCTCGCCCCGCCCCGCCGGGGCTGCCTTCCCAGGCCCCGGCTTCGGGCGCGCCGCTATTCCCGGTCGCCGCCCAAGCCCAAGCCGGGACGGCCGGCGCCGGCGCCCCAGGCGGCCTGCGTGACCCAAGCGCCGCCGCTCCGCTGCGGCCCGGCGCTCCGCCGCTGCGGCCGAAGGTCGGCGCGGCCGCCCGGCCCCGGCCAGTATCGGCGAAGCGAATAGCATTGACGGCCTCGGTCAGGGTCTGCATCTCGGAGCGGAGCGTAGCGATTTGGTCCGGCCCCGCAGAATGCTCAACAACCTGGCAAACGCTCGCGTTCCGATTTTGCAGGCCCATAGCTTCCTGAATCTGCTTGGCATGGGTGGGCAAATCCTGGACATCAGCGTCCGGGAATAACAGGCGGAGCTGCCCCGCCACCGCGCTATCGATGCCGCCCAGGAACGTCGACTTAATCAGAGCCTTTCCTACCGCCGACTTTTCCTCGGCACCGGACTGACCTGGGCTGGACGCGTAGGCAGATTGAAACAGCACCCGAAGAGCTGACAGATACATGCCGTAGGTCTCACCGTCCCGCTTCTGTCTCGTCAGGAACTGCCGCTGGCTGTGTTGTGTGGTGTCGCCGAATTCTCTCAGCAGGGCCGTCTTGAGGTTGGTCACTGAACTCTTGTCCGCTTCACTGAGCGAATCGATGACGCTGATGCGATGGCCGAGTCCAAGCAGAGTTTTCCCGATGGTCTTCTTTTCATCCCCTAACAGCGCATAGGCATCCACGCGCCGCAAATAATCCTGTATCGTCTCTCCTTCCCCCCACACCAACTTGTCCGAGCCACGCTCCGCCATGTCCAATGTCTCCGCAGCACGTCCTCCGAACACTACAGCAGAAACTGCTCACCGGCGATGCACCGAGCACCGCTGTCACCAGTGTGAGCTCCGCGCGGGTCACTCACCTTGCAAAGACTCACGTTCCCTCGCCGCCGCCCCGCGACCCCGGGCACAGGGTCACGCGCCGGTCCGCGCCAGCGGCGGACCCAGGGTCTCCAGTCCGGTGGGGCTGGAGCGTCCCTCACACCAGATTATGGATCACAAGATTATGGATAGTGGTTTAGCCAGGCTGCCTGCACACTCCTTGAGTACAATGGGGTGGACGTCAGGGCCAGGTGCCGATGGAGTTTTCAGTCTCTGAAACAAATTTCTCACTTCTTCAATTTCAGTATCACATTGTTGTAGCTTGCTTCCATGAACTCTTTCACCACAGGAGGCTGAATGCCATCTGTCCTGTTGAAAACTTTCTGAAACTGCTGGTTCATAGTTTCACAAGTTTCCTCCACCGTTGCACCCCCCAAAAAAAAACATTTTTGTTGGTGCAAGCTTGCCAATTGACACAGCATTCTTCTTTAGGCCAATAACAAGTAGCCAAATTTCATTTAGATCCACCAGGCCTCCGTAAGTTGTTGACCCCTACCCAAAAGGTCAAAAATCAAAGTTGTACAGACCGCCATGTGTGCTCATTTGAAAGCTCTTGTCGAGTAGAGTACACTTTAATTCAATTGAAATGTTATAAATTCAAGTTTCTGTTCTATGAGACATAAACAGAGCTCAAAACCAAGCCTTCAATATAGCTCTATTGAAGGCTTGCTTTTGGGCTCTGTTTATGACTCATAGAACGCAAATTTGAATTTAGAGCATTTCTACTGAATTAGAGTTTATTCTACTCGACAAGAGCTTTCAAATGAGCACACATGGAGGTCTGCATGACAACTTTGATTTGTTACCTTTTGGGTAGGGGTCAACAACTTACGGAGGCCCGGAGGGGGGGGGGGGGGTCAAAACTCAAAGGATCAAAATGAAATTTGGCATACTTGTTACTGGTCTAAGAGAAGAACGCCGTGTCAATTGGCAAGCTTGCACCGACGAAAAGGTGTTTTTTTGGGGACACCCTACCATTGCAGTCATCTCCCCATCTTCCTTTTTCACTGTCAGGATTTGCTCTTTTATTGTAGTCTTGCTCGGGCATATGCATAACATGTCCTTGGATTAGATTTAATTTCATGTGCAAATATGAGCTCAAACTCATAAACTCTTTTCTCACTGTCCTTGTGGTTTTGTTTCGTATTTGTGTATACAATTGTTTCAATCTTTTGGGCTTTCTGTGCTTCCGGTGTCTTGTCCAAGCTTCTTTCTTCTGTCATACCTGTTCCAGCATGTGCCTTGTAACCCATTTCTTATTATGGTTCCCTATCCTGTGGGGATAGGACGACACTGTTCTGTCCACAACATGGTTGTAGTGGCCTATTAAAGTGTCCCAGGCCTCTTCTACATCTCTTTGTTCCATCACTTCATCCCAATTTACTGCATCAAACATTCTCACTGCTTTAATGTAACAACCCTTGTGAAAATTTATCTTCAGGTGTCTGTTTTCACAGCATGCACCATCCTCTCCGCTGTCAATGAAGTACTCGAAGGTGAGTACACACTGGTCACTTGAACCGATTCGTGGCATACTTCAGATTAGTGATGTCTAATTCATCTTTGGTAAGAACAAGGGGGCTGTTCCAGCGCCCTCACCCGGAATAGGTTGAGGCAGGGCAATAGAACACTGGGTACTCCCAAGGTCTGTAAAGATAAGGTTGTGCCATATGACAAAATCACGTGACCAAGCGATTATGAACCGATCAGCAAAATTTCGCGTTAGCCACTAGAGAATAGCACGTGCAACCACTCCCGGGGCTCCTCCGCTTTTTTGGACCTTAACTTTTTTCCACGTGCCGAAACTCCCATTGGATTAACATAGCGAGTCGTGGACGCGTAATCACTAATGTAAAACGAAGTATGATGCCAGCTCGTTGAGACAAAAGTAATCATAGGGCGATATGCACAAATAATTGGAGTTTTTTATGTTTTTTTAAAAAATTCACCTTCATATTTTGCAGTAGCATGGCTCCGGAGCGGACAGCTTCATACCAATGGCAACGGTTTTTGGTGGTTTTGACCTCATTTGGTCCACTTAGAGTGAACCAATCTGGATACAACGCAAAACGGCACCGTTCTGGACCACGCCGGATCGAATGGTGAATAAATCACGCAAATCAGTCCCATAGCCTCGGAGCATGGGCTTGCCTGCAACAGTTGTTGGTGGTGTGTCCAATTTGGTCCACTTATAGTAAACCAATATGTATAACACGCAAACAGGCACCGTTTTGGACCACGCCGAATCGAATGGTGAAGAAATCACGCAGATCAGTCCCATAGCCTCGGAGCATGGGCTTGCCTGCAACGGTTTTTGGTGGTTTTGGCCCAATTTTGTCTACTTAGAGTGAACCAATCTGTATAAACCGCAAGAGGGCATCGTTTTGGACCACGCCGGATCGAATGGTGAAAGAATCATGCAGATCGGTTCCATAGCCTCGGAACATGGGCTTGCCTGCAACGGGTTTTGGTGGTTTTGGTCCGATTTGGTCCACTTAAAGTAAACTAATCTGTAAAAAAACGCAATACGGCACCGTTTTGCACCATGCCGCATCGAATGGTGCAGAAATCACGCAGATCGGTCCCATAGCCTCGGAGCATAGGCTTGCCTGCAAAATTGAACTACAGGTTTGTATCCAATTTCGTTCATTTAGATTAGACTAAAGTATATAAAACGCAAACGGCACCCATTCCGACCAGTTCAAATTGAATGGTG
>JAXIVJ010013409.1:0-5000 GCA_036785665.1 Chirona hameri | reverse complement strand
AATCATATTTTTTTTCCATAGGCGGTACCAGGTTAGTGGAAAAAGGGAGGTCAAATTGGGGAAAAAATATTAACCGCAGACAAGTTGCTACCCAGCACTATAAATATGTTACTGATCGTAGATAGTTCCTTTTTGCATGTTGTAATTCATCATAGGCGTATCCAGGATCCCACAGTGGGGCGGGCACAAGACCTTTTGATAAGTATATTATCCGCTATTATGATACTAACTAGTCAACAGTGACTATTTCACTACAACTTCAATTAAATATTGCTTACCCCCCTTTTTACCCTACCTGGACTGGCCTATTATCTTATAATCGTTCATAGAGTAGCCTGTGGTGCGTGTTTTCATTCGAAAACTGCAGTATGTTATGTCATTGTACGCCTCTTAGTTTCCTTGCAATAATATGACCCCCCTTTCTTCCATTCCTGAGCACGCCTCTGCCAAAAATGACTTTATAACCTTTTCTGGCCTCATATGTGCATATATCATTATAAGCTAAACGTCCTATTGCGCCGTTATCGCTGGCATATCGTCATCACTATGCCAGTCACCCCCCTTTTCATGTGCCTGAAACACGCCCCTGAAACTATATGTAATAAATTATGCAAATAATGGAAGCAGAAGCTATCTTTTTACATCTTGATAGCTATAAATGTCCCTTACATCGCTCTATTGGCGTCCCGCCAAGCATTGAATACTTCCTGGAACCCACCCCCCCCCCCCCCCCCTTTTTCAAGCCCCTGAAACCGCCTCTGCCATGCAATTTTATGATATTTCATTAACATCAACTAATTTGCACTTGTTGCAATCACCGTAAACCGATGTAACGCTTTTCATACTTGAGGGCAGTTAGGAAGAAACCCGTGAAGATCGCATTTCCGTATTATCGCCAAATGTCGCCTCCGAACCCACCCAAAACTGTGCCCTGGAACCGCCTGTGTTCAGGTTAAGAACTCAAAATTTTGACTCCAAATGCGGTACTCAATTCTATGAAAAGTCCCAAAAATTGCATGGGCCTGCTCCCAGCCGTTCTGGAGATATCTACGAAAAAACATGAGGGGGGGAGGGCGGAAATCCGCCCCCCCCCCCCCCCCCCCTGTTTACAAATAGGGTTAAGTCATTCCTTACCATGATCATCACACCACCGCCAAGGCCAACACCCTCTATCTTGTCTAAAGATGTGGTAACTAGCACAGTCAACATACTGAGTTAGTACACAATCCCCTGGCAACTTTGTTTCAGTGGTGAAGATTATGTCTGGGTTTTCCCTCTGTATAATAATATTGAGCTCACTTTCTTTCACAGCATTCAGCCCATCAATTGTTGGTGTATATAGTTTTTAAATGTGTCATTCACTCTGTTCCTTTCCCCCAGTTTTTGTTACCACTTTTCATGCACTTTTTGCTGACACTTTTAGCAAGAGTACTACCCTCACCTGTGCTTCTTTGCTCACATTCCATCATGATATCTGATCGTGGTCGTGGTTCCATCATGGTCCTCTGATCGAGGATGCAACAGGACAGGTCAGAAATCCCCCTATTCTGTTGGACTTCCCCTGGTGTTAGCATAATCTGCTGTATAATGTAAAATAGGTAGAACCTATGAGGCTATTTCACCAGACTTCCAGCGCCCCTCAACCAGAAGAGGTTTTCATCCTGCTGATTGATGCGTGGTGGAGCGGAGCACTGGAACAGACGGTGGAGGATATTTCCAATGGAATGTGACACCCCCATTCTCTATGGACAACTTTAACATTATCAATACAAAAACTATCACACTTTTATTTAATAATTTCGATTTCTATATCTTGACTTGCCTCTGTTCCCAGCCATGCACTGTATCAGTCATTCCAGGATGGAAATTTCTGGCATTGATCATCATGTGGATGCGTCTGTTTTGCAGCAACACATGTCTAAACACCAAAAAGGATCTCTGTGAAAAGGATCAATTTAAACTTGGTCATCTTGTTTCAGTTTGCAGGTAAGGCAAACATTAGAAGTGTATTTTGTTGTTTTGATTAGTGCTTTTCTGCGTGGTGTTTTGGTTTGTTGACAAATGTTTACAGTGTCAGTCCAGTATAGCTGACCATTCAGTGACTGGGATGTTGTTACTGATAGGTTATCCATTCAGGGTAAACAGCTCAAACTTTAATCACAGACATATCAAAATGCAGGACTTTTCAAGCTTTTGACAGTTTTAGATGATACAGATGCACTAAAGAACACCAACAGTGTGAAATGGCATGTGTTTTGTAATTTACTAATTAGACATGTCCATTGTCCATGTTATGGTCATATACCCTAACATACACACATTCGAAATAAAAACATTGTGTTGGTATCTTATAAATAGGTCATATTATGAATGTCTTCAATTTATTGTTGAATAGTTTCAGCGTGGCAGCTTTTTGTTTTGAGACACATCAACATAGGAGAGGTTCTCATAGCATCAATGTACTCTGTGTTGTTTACCATGAAAATGATTTTGATGAATTATACCTATATATGGGTAAATGATTATAACACAAACACTTCAAACACAATATTTGTCCATGCAATTGGTTGGAGTGTTTGCTTGGTGTTTTGAAAGGTCATAGGTCCCAGGATCAAGCTGCTCTAACAGTCAGTAGGTACCTTGTCCAATATGTTGAATGTTTTTTTTATCAAATGTATTAACAAAATAAAGTAGAGGAAGCTGAAGCCCATTTTTAAAATAGGTACCTACTCAATTAACTTTTGTTTTTAAATCTATTGCAGTTTGAGGAAATTCAAATTCTGCTGAACCTTTGTAGTTATAGAACTGGAAAGTGAGGGTACATTACTATATCATTGTATAATTCTATAATGTTATTATGCTGGACTGTTATGCTATTGATGACACATTGGTGGCCTAGGGCAAATACTATACCAATAGAATACTGCGTAATATGTAATATTTTGGAGGGGGTCCAAAGTTTCTCTGCTTACCAAAGTACCAGTGTAATCCTATCCTATATTACCTGAGGGCGACGCCTTTGGGGGTGTCACGGACCGAAGGTTGTTTTAAAACACACCACACCACACACACACCACACCACACCACACACACCACACACCACACACACACCACACACACACACCACCCACCCACACCACACACACACCACACCACACACACACACACCCACACCACACACACACACCACCACACCCACACACACCCCACCCACCACACACACCACACCCACACACCCACACACACACCACCACACCCACACCCACCACACCCCCACACACACCACACCACACACACACACCACACACACACACCCACACCACACACACACCACACACACCACCCACACCACACCACACCACACACCACACCCACACCACACACCACACACCACACCACCCACACACACCACACACACCACACACACACACACCACACACACACACCACACACACACACACCACACACACACCACCACACACCACACCCCCACCACACACACCCACACCCCACACACCCACCACACACACACACCACCACCCCCCACACACACCACCACCCACACACACACCCACACCACACACCCACACCACACACCACACACACCCACACACACCACACACACACACACCCCACACACACACACCACACCACACACACCACACCCACACACACCCACACACACACACACCCACCACACACACACACACCACACCCCACACACACACACCACCCACACACACACACCACACCACACACACCACACACCACACACACACCACACACACACCACACACCACACCACACACACACACACCACACACACCACCACACACACACACCCCACCACACCACCCACACCCACACACACCACACACCACACACACACACCCACCACACCACACACACCACACACCACACCACACACACACACACCACACACACACACCACCACACACACACACACACACACACCACCACACACACACCACACCCACACACACACACCCACACACACACACACACCACACACACACACACCACACACACCACCACACACCACACACACACACCCACCACACACACACACCACACCACACACACACCCACACACACACACCACACCACACACACACACACCACACCACACACACACCACACACACACACACACCACACCCACACACACCACCACACACACACACCACACACACACACCCACACACACACACACACCACCACACACACCACACACACACACACCACCACACACACACCACACACACACACCACACACCACACACCACACACACACACACACACACACCACCACACACACACACACACCACACCACACACACACACACACCACACACACACACACACACACCACACCACACACACACACACCACACACACACACACCACACACACACACACCCACACACACACACACACACACACACACACACACCACACACACACACACACCACACACACACACCACACCCACACACACACACACACACCACACACACACACCACACACACACACACCACACACACACACACACCACACCCAACACACACACACACACACACACACACACCACACACACACACCACACACACACACACCACACCACACACACACCACACACACCACACACACCACACACCACACACCACCACACACACCACACACACACACCACCACACACACACACACCACACACACACACACCACACACACACACACCACACACCACACACACACCACACACACACACACCACACACACACACACACCACACACACCACACCACACCACACACACCACACACACACCACACACACACACACACACACACACACACACACACCACACACCACACCACACACCACACACACACACACCACACACACACCACACACACCACACACACACACACACACACCACACACACACACACACACACACCACACACACACACACACCAC
>JAXIVJ010013408.1:15000-22500 GCA_036785665.1 Chirona hameri | reverse complement strand
GGACGTACAGACAGGACGTACATGACGTACATACAGGACATACAGGCATCACGTACAGGACGTACAGACAAGACGTACAGGCGGGACGTACAGGACGTACAGGACGTACAGGACGTACAGACAGGACGTACAGACAGGACGTACAGGCAGGACGTACAGGACGTACAGGCAGGACGTAAATGACGGTACAGGACGTACAGACAGGACGTACAGGACGTACAGGCAGGACGTACAGGACGTACATACAGGACGTACATGACGTACAGACAGGACGTACAGGCAGGACGTACAGGACGTACAGACAGGACGTACAGGACGTACAGGCAGGACGTACAGGCAGGACGTACAGGACAGGCAGGACGTACATGACGTACAGGACGTACAGGCAGGACGTACAGGACGTACAGACAGGACGTACATGACGTACATGCAAGACGTACAGGCAGGACGTACAGGACGTACAGACACTACAGGACGTACATGATGTACAGACAGTACGTACAGGCAGGACGTACAGGACGTACAGACGACGTACATGACGTACTGACAGGACGTACAGGACGTACAGACAGGACGTACAGACAGGACGTACAGGCAGGACGTACAGGCAGGACGTACAGGGCGTACAGACAGGACGTACAGACAGGACGTACAGGACGTAGACAGGACGTACAGGCATGACGTACAATCAGGACGTACAGGACGTACAGACAGGACGTACAGGTAGGACGTACATGACGTACAGACAGGACGTACAGGACGTACAGGTAGGACGTACATGACGTACAGACAGGACGTACAGGACGTATAGACAGGACGTACATGTAGGACGTACATGACGTACACACAGGACGTACAGGACGTACATACAGGACGTACAGGCAGGACGTACATACAGGACGTACAGGCAGGACGTACATACAGGACGTACAGGCATGACGTACAGGCAGGACGTACATACAGGACGTACATGACGTACAGGCAGGACGTACAGGCAGGACGTACATGACGTACAGGCAGGACGTACAGGCAGGACGTACAGGACGTACATACAGGACGTACAGGCAGGACGTACAGGCAGGACGTACATGACGTACAGGCAGGACGTACATGACGTACAGGCAGGACGTGCAGGACGTGCAGGACGTACAGGCAGGACGTACAGGACGTACAGGCAGGACGTACAGACAGGACGTACATGCAGGACGTACATGACGTACAGACAGGACGTACAGGACGTACATACAGGACGTACATACAGGACGTGCAGGACGTACAGACAGGACGTACAGGACGTACAGACAGGACGTACAGGCAGGACGTACAGACAGGACGGACACAACGTACATACAGGACGTACAGGACGTACAGACATGACTTACAGGACGTACAGGGCGTACATACAGGACGTACAGGCAGGACGTACATGACGTACAGACAGGACGTACAGGACGTACAGACAGGACGTACAGGACGTACAGACAGGACGTACAGGACGTACAGGCAGGACGTACAGGACGTACAGGCAGGACGTACAGGACGTACAGACAGGACGTACATGACGTACATGCAGGACGTACATGACGTACATAACGTACAGACAGGACGTACAGGCAGGACGTACAGGCAGGACGTACAGGCAGGACGTACAGGCAGGACGTACAGGCAGGACGTACAGGACGTACAGGCAGGACGTACAGGTAGGACGTACAGGACGTACAGACAGGACGTACAGGACGTGCATACAGGACGTACAGGCAGGACGTACATGCAGGACGTACAGGACGTAGAGGCAGGACGTACAGGACGTACAGACAGGACGTACCGGCAGGACGTACAGACAGGACGTACAGACAGGACGTGCAGGACGTACAGGCAGGAAGTACAGGACGTACAGGACGTACAGGCAGGACGTAAATGACGGTACAGGACGTACAGACAGGACGTACAGGACGTAGACAGGACGTACAGGCAGGACGTACAGGACGTACAGGCAGGACGTACAGGACGTACAGACAGGACGTACATGACGTACAGACAGGACGTACAGGCAGGACGTACAGGACGTACAGACAGGACGTACAGGACGTACAGGCAGGACGTACATGCAGGACGTACAGGACGTACATGACGTACAGGCAGGACGTACAGAAAGGACGTACATGACGTACATGCAGGACGTATATGACGTACATGCAGGACGTACAGACAGGACGTACAGGACGTACATGCAGGACGTACAGGACGTACATACACGTACAGGACGTACATGACGTACAGACAGGACGTACAGGCAGGACGTACAGGACGTACAGACAAGACGTACAGGCGGGACGTACAGGACGTACTGACAGGACGTACAGGCAGGACGTACAGGACGTACAGACAGGACGTACATGACGTACAGGCAGGACGTACAGGACGTACAGGCAGGACGTACATGACGTACAGACAGGACGTACAGACAGGACGTACAGACAGGACGTACAGACAGGACGTACAGGACGTACAGGCAGGACGTACAGGACGTACATGCAGGACGTACAGACAGGACGTACAGGACGTACAGACACGTACAGACACGTACAGGACGTACATGACGTACAGACAGGACGTACAGGCAGGACGTACAGACAAGACGTACAGGCGGGACGTACAGGACGTACTGACAGGACGTACAGGCAGGACGTACAGGACGTACAGACAGGACGTACAGGACGTACAGACAGGACGTACAGGCAGGACGTACATGACGTACAGGACGTACAGGCAGGACGTACATGGCGTACAGGCAGGACGTACAGACAGGACGTACATGCAGGACGTACAGACAGGACGTACTGGCAGGACGTACAGGACGTACAGACAGGACGTAGACAGGACGTACAGGACGTACAGACAGGACGTACAGGCATGACGTACAATCAGGACGTACAGGACGTACATGACGTACAGACAGGACGTACAGGTAGGACGTACATGACGTACAGACAGGACGTACAGGACGTACAGGTAGGACGTACATGACGTACAGACAGGACGTACAGGACGTACAGACAGGACGTACAGGCAGGACGTACAGGACGTACAGACAGGACGTACATGACGTACATACAGGACGTACAGGACGTACATACAGGACGTGCAGGACGTACATGACGTACAGACAGGACGTACAGGACGTACAGGCAGTACGTACAGGCAGGACGTACAGACAGGACGTACACAACGTACAGACAGGACGTACAGACAGGACGTACAGACATGACTTACAGGACGTACAGGCAGGACGTACAGGGCGTACAGACAGGACGTACAGGCAGGACGTACAGACAGGACGTACAGGCAGGACGTACAGACAGGACGTACATTACGTACAGACAGGACGTACATGCAGGACGTACAGGCAGGACGTACAGGACGTACAGACAGGACGTACATGACGTACAGACAGGACGTACAGACAGGACGTACAGGACGTACAGGCAGGACGTACAGGACGTACAGGCAGGACGTACATGCAGGACGTACAGACAGGACGTACATGACGTACATGCAAGACGTACAGGCAGGACGTACAGGCAGGACGTACAGGCAGGACGTACAGGACGTACAGACACGTACAGGACGTACATGACGTACAGACAGGACGTACAGGCAGGACGTACAGGACGTACAGGCGGGACGTACAGGACGTACTGACAGGACGTACAGGCAAGACGTACAGACAGGACGTACAGGCAGGACGTACATGACGTACATGACGTACATGACGTACAGGCAGGACGTACAGGGCGTACAGACAGGACGTACAGGACGTACAGGCAGGACGTACAGGACGTACAGACAGGACGTACAGGACGTACAAACAGGACGTACAGGACGTACAGACAGGACGTACATGACGTACAGACAGGACGTACATGACGTACAGACAGGACGTACAGACAGGACGTACAGGCAGGACGTACAGACAGGACGTACATGACGTACAGACAGGACGTACATGCAGGACGTACAGGACGTACATACAGGACGTGCAGGACGTACATGACGTACAGACAGGACGTACAGGACGTACAGGCAGTACGTACAGGCAGGACGTACAGACAGGACGTACACAACGTACAGACAGGACGTACAGACAGGACGTACAGACATGACTTACAGGACGTACAGGCAGGACGTACAGGGCGTACAGACAGGACGTACAGGACGTACAGGCAGGACGTACAGACAGGACGTACAGGCAGGACGTACAGACAGGACGTACATGACGTACAGACAGGACGTACAGGCAGGACGTACAGGCAGGACGTACAGGACGTACAGACAGGACGTACATGACGTACAGACAGGACGTACAGGACGTACAGGCAGGACGTACAGGACGTACAGGACGTACAGGCAGGACGTACATGCAGGACGTACAGACAGGACGTACATGACGTACATGCAAGACGTACAGGCAGGACGTACAGGACGTACAGACACGTACAGGACGTACATGACGTACAGACAGGACGTACAGGCAGGACGTACAGGACGTACAGGCGGGACGTACAGGACGTACTGACAGGACGTACAGGCAGGACGTACAGACAGGACGTACAGGACGTACAGACAGGACGTACAGGCAGGACGTACATGACGTACAGACAGGACGTACAGGACGTACAGGCAGGACGTACAGGACGTACAGACATGACGTACAGGACGTACAAACAGGACGTACCGGCAGGACGTACAGGACGTACAGACAGGACGTACATGACGTACAGACAGGACGTACATGACGTACAGACAGGACGTACAGACAGGACGTACAGGCAGGACGTACAGTACGTACAGACAGGACGTACAGACAGGACATACAGGCAGGACGTACAGGGCGTACAGACAGTACGTACAGACAGGACGTACAGGCAGGACGTACAGGACGTACAGACAGGACGTAGAGGACGTACAGACAGGACGTACAGACAGGACGTACAGGACGTACAGACAGGACGTACAGACAGGACGTACAGACAGGACGTACAGACAGGACGTACAGGCAGGACGTACAGGCAGGACGTACAGGACGTACAGACAGGACGTACATGACGTACATGCAGGACGTACAGGACGTACATAACGTACATACAGGACGTAGAGGCAAGACGTACAGGACGTACAGACAGGACGTACAGACAGGACGTACAGACAGGACGTACAGGACGTACAGGCAGGACGTACATGACGTACAGGCGGGACGTACAGGCAGGACGTACAGGCAGGACGTGCAGGCAGGACGTACAGGCAGGACGTACAGGCAGGACGTACAGGACGTACAGGCAGGACGTACAGGACGTATAGGACGTACAGGCAGGACGTACATACATGACGTACAGGACGTACAGACAGGACGTACAGACAGGACGTACAGACAGGACGTACAGGCAGGACGTACAGGCAGGACGTACAGGCAGGACGTACAGGACGTACAGACAGGACGTACATACAGGACGTACAGACAGGACGTACAGACAGGACGTACATACAGGACGTACATACAGGACGTACAGACAGGACGTACAGACAGGACGTACAGACAGGACGTACAGACAGGACGTACATACAGGACGTACAGGCAGACACGCACAGGACGTACAGGCAGACACGCACAGGACGTACAGGCAGACACGCACAGGCAGGACGTACAGGCAGACACGCACGCACGCAACCCGCATGAATAAGTAAGCCCGCATGAATGCACGCAATCAAGCACGCAAGAAAGCGCGCCTGCCCTCACGTGCGTGCGTGCGTTCGTGTGTGTGCGTGCGCACACGCACGCACACACCTCGAAGCACTACACTTCCTCTATCCACCTATTAACCACCAAACTCCTTCCACCTACCCATTACAACAGCACACTCCCCCCTTCACCCATTAGTGCAATCCATTCTCTCTACCCACAAATCAACAGATCATATCCTGTATCCACTCACCTGAGCAGCACACTTCCTCCAGCCACCCATTAGTGCAATCCATTCTCTCTACCCACAAATCAACAGATCATGTCCAGTATCCACTCACCTGAGCAGCACACTTCCTCCAGCCACAGTTCCAATCACCGAGGCGGCCAGAAGGCCCTTTTTCATTAAGCTGTTCATTTTCATGTATGACAGGAATAGTCTGAAAAGAAACAGACATGATTTAACAAACTACATGGGATATATGTAAATCACCAAACCACCATTCGAGTGATCGCCCATTGCTCCAGGATGAGTAGGGTGGTCCTGAAACTCGGAAGTTGGAATTTGCTACCTCCCAACCCGGGGATTTGTTCCATCACTAAAGCATAACTCTGTGGGTAAATTTGTTTTGAAATCGAATAATATTTTCCCGGTGCTCAACGACCTTCAAGTTTTACCAGATTGTCATATTGTGTGTGTAGTCTGCAGTTAGGTGGGGGTCAGCAGGGTCAAGTTAGGTGGGGTCAGCGGGGTCAGGTTAGGTGGGATCAGCAGGGTCAAGTCAGGTGGGGTCAGCAGGGTCAGGTTAGGTGGGGTCAGGTTAGGTGGGGTCAGCGGGCCAGGTCAGCTGGGGTCAGCGGGGCCAGGTTAGGTGGGGCCAGCGGGGTCAGGTTAGGTGGGGTCAACAGGGTCAGGTTAGGTGGAATCAGGTTAGGTAGGGTCAGCGAGGTCAGGTTAGGTGGGGTCAGCGGGGCCAGGTTAGGTGAGGTCAGCAGGGTCAGGTTAGGTGAGGTCAGCAGGGCCAGGTTAGGTGAGGTCAGCGGGCCAGGTTAGGTGGGGCCAGCGGGGCCAGGTTAGGTGGGGTCAGCAGGGTCAGGTTAGGTGGGGTCAGCAGGGTCAGGTTAGGTGGAGTCAGCAGGGTCAGGTTAGGTGGGGTCGGCGGGGCCAGGTTAGGTGGGGTCAGCGAGGTCAGGTTAGGTGGGGTCAGCAGGGTCAGGTTAGGTGGAGTCAGGCTAGGTGCGGTCAGCGGGGTCAGGTTAGGTGGGGTCAGCGAGGTCAAGTTAGGTGGGGTCGGCGGGGCCAGGTTAGGTGGGGTCAGCGAGGTCAGGTTAGGTGGGGTCAGCAGGGTCAGGTTAGGTGGAGTCAGGCTAGGTAGGTGCGGTCAGCGGGGTCAGGTTAGGTGGGGTCAGCAGTCAGGTTAGGTGGAGTCAGGTTAGGTGGGGTCAGCGGGCCAGGGGACCCGGACGCTGGCTCCCTGGGCACAGGGGATGAAACTTCAAGGTCGTTGAGCACTAGGTAAATATTATTATATTTCTCTTTTTTTTAAACACAAATACGTTTCTCTAGTAATGAAACAATTCCCCGGGTTGGGAGGGGAAATTTGTATTACTTTAAATTTTACCCCCTATGCAAGGACCCTAAGGATGAGCTTGTGAATGAATATTCAGACATGGTTTGTGACCAGACAACTAAAACGACAATAGATATCACTGCCCAACCCATGAAGTGTGATACAATGGGAATATCATATTCTACCATACAA
>JAXIVJ010013408.1:2500-10000 GCA_036785665.1 Chirona hameri | reverse complement strand
AGACAGACAGACAGACAGACAGACAGACAGACAGACAGACAGACAGACAGACAGACAGACAGACAGACAGACAGACAGACAGACAGACAGACAGACAGACAGACAGACAGACAGACAGACAGACAGACAGACAGACAGACAGACAGACAGACAGACAGACAGACAGACAGACAGACAGACAGACAGACAGACAGACAGACAGACAGACAGACAGACAGACAGACAGACAGACAGACAGACAGACAGACAGACAGACAGACAGACAGACAGACAGACAGACAGACAGACAGACAGACAGACAGACAGACAGACAGACAGACAGACAGACAGACAGACAGACAGACAGACAGACAGACAGACAGACAGACAGACAGACAGACAGACAGACAGACAGACAGACAGACAGACAGACAGACAGACAGACAGACAGACAGACAGACAGACAGACAGACAGACAGACAGACAGACAGACAGACAGACAGACAGACAGACAGACAGACAGACAGACAGACAGACAGACAGACAGACAGACAGACAGACAGACAGACAGACAGACAGACAGACAGACAGACAGACAGACAGACAGACAGACAGACAGACAGACAGACAGACAGACAGACAGACAGACAGACAGACAGACAGACAGACAGACAGACAGACAGACAGACAGACAGACAGACAGACAGACAGACAGACAGACAGACAGACAGACAGACAGACAGACAGACAGACAGACAGACAGACAGACAGACAGACAGACAGACAGACAGACAGACAGAC
This sequence comes from Chirona hameri, assembly GCA_036785665.1. Taxonomy (NCBI): domain Eukaryota; kingdom Metazoa; phylum Arthropoda; class Thecostraca; order Balanomorpha; family Balanidae; genus Chirona; species Chirona hameri. Next base: position 9,220 of record JAXIVJ010013408.1, on the reverse strand, counting down.
AGACAGACAGACAGACAGACAGACAGACAGACAGACAGACAGACAGACAGACAGACAGACAGACAGACAGACAGACAGACAGACAGACAGACAGACAGACAGACAGACAGACAGACAGACAGACAGACAGACAGACAGACAGACAGACAGACAGACAGACAGACAGACAGACAGACAGACAGACAGACAGACAGACAGACAGACAGACAGACAGACAGACAGACAGACAGACAGACAGACAGACAGACAGACAGACAGACAGACAGACAGACAGACAGACAGACAGACAGACAGACAGACAGACAGACAGACAGACAGACAGACAGACAGACAGACAGACAGACAGACAGACAGACAGACAGACAGACAGACAGACAGACAGACAGACAGACAGACAGACAGACAGACAGACAGACAGACAGACAGACAGACAGACAGACAGACAGACAGACAGACAGACAGACAGACAGACAGACAGACAGACAGACAGACAGACAGACAGACAGACAGACAGACAGACAGACAGACAGACAGACAGACAGACAGACAGACAGACAGACAGACAGACAGACAGACAGACAGACAGACAGACAGACAGACAGACAGACAGACAGACAGACAGACAGACAGACAGACAGACAGACAGACAGACAGACAGACAGACAGACAGACAGACAGACAGACAGACAGACAGACAGACAGACAGACAGACAGACAGACAGACAGACAGACAGACAGACAGACAGACAGACAGACAGACAGACAGACAGACAGACAGACAGACAGACAGACAGACAGACAGACAGACAGACAGACAGACAGACAGACAGACAGACAGACAGACAGACAGACAGACAGACAGACAGACAGACAGACAGACAGACAGACAGACAGACAGACAGACAGACAGACAGACAGACAGACAGACAGACAGACAGACAGACAGACAGACAGACAGACAGACAGACAGACAGACAGACAGACAGACAGACAGACAGACAGACAGACAGACAGACAGACAGACAGACAGACAGACAGACAGACAGACAGACAGACAGACAGACAGACAGACAGACAGACAGACAGACAGACAGACAGACAGACAGACAGACAGACAGACAGACAGACAGACAGACAGACAGACAGACAGACAGACAGACAGACAGACAGACAGACAGACAGACAGACAGACAGACAGACAGACAGACAGACAGACAGACAGACAGACAGACAGACAGACAGACAGACAGACAGACAGACAGACAGACAGACAGACAGACAGACAGACAGACAGACAGACAGACAGACAGACAGACAGACAGACAGACAGACAGACAGACAGACAGACAGACAGACAGACAGACAGACAGACAGACAGACAGACAGACAGACAGACAGACAGACAGACAGACAGACAGACAGACAGACAGACAGACAGACAGACAGACAGACAGACAGACAGACAGACAGACAGACAGACAGACAGACAGACAGACAGACAGACAGACAGACAGACAGACAGACAGACAGACAGACAGACAGACAGACAGACAGACAGACAGACAGACAGACAGACAGACAGACAGACAGACAGACAGACAGACAGACAGACAGACAGACAGACAGACAGACAGACAGACAGACAGACAGACAGACAGACAGACAGACAGACAGACAGACAGACAGACAGACAGACAGACAGACAGACAGACAGACAGACAGACAGACAGACAGACAGACAGACAGACAGACAGACAGACAGACAGACAGACAGACAGACAGACAGACAGACAGACAGACAGACAGACAGACAGACAGACAGACAGACAGACAGACAGACAGACAGACAGACAGACAGACAGACAGACAGACAGACAGACAGACAGACAGACAGACAGACAGACAGACAGACAGACAGACAGACAGACAGACAGACAGACAGACAGACAGACAGACAGACAGACAGACAGACAGACAGACAGACAGACAGACAGACAGACAGACAGACAGACAGACAGACAGACAGACAGACAGACAGACAGACAGACAGACAGACAGACAGACAGACAGACAGACAGACAGACAGACAGACAGACAGACAGACAGACAGACAGACAGACAGACAGACAGACAGACAGACAGACAGACAGACAGACAGACAGACAGACAGACAGACAGACAGACAGACAGACAGACAGACAGACAGACAGACAGACAGACAGACAGACAGACAGACAGACAGACAGACAGACAGACAGACAGACAGACAGACAGACAGACAGACAGACAGACAGACAGACAGACAGACAGACAGACAGACAGACAGACAGACAGACAGACAGACAGACAGACAGACAGACAGACAGACAGACAGACAGACAGACAGACAGACAGACAGACAGACAGACAGACAGACAGACAGACAGACAGACAGACAGACAGACAGACAGACAGACAGACAGACAGACAGACAGACAGACAGACAGACAGACAGACAGACAGACAGACAGACAGACAGACAGACAGACAGACAGACAGACAGACAGACAGACAGACAGACAGACAGACAGACAGACAGACAGACAGACAGACAGACAGACAGACAGACAGACAGACAGACAGACAGACAGACAGACAGACAGACAGACAGACAGACAGACAGACAGACAGACAGACAGACAGACAGACAGACAGACAGACAGACAGACAGACAGACAGACAGACAGACAGACAGACAGACAGACAGACAGACAGACAGACAGACAGACAGACAGACAGACAGACAGACAGACAGACAGACAGACAGACAGACAGACAGACAGACAGACAGACAGACAGACAGACAGACAGACAGACAGACAGACAGACAGACAGACAGACAGACAGACAGACAGACAGACAGACAGACAGACAGACAGACAGACAGACAGACAGACAGACAGACAGACAGACAGACAGACAGACAGACAGACAGACAGACAGACAGACAGACAGACAGACAGACAGACAGACAGACAGACAGACAGACAGACAGACAGACAGACAGACAGACAGACAGACAGACAGACAGACAGACAGACAGACAGACAGACAGACAGACAGACAGACAGACAGACAGACAGACAGACAGACAGACAGACAGACAGACAGACAGACAGACAGACAGACAGACAGACAGACAGACAGACAGACAGACAGACAGACAGACAGACAGACAGACAGACAGACAGACAGACAGACAGACAGACAGACAGACAGACAGACAGACAGACAGACAGACAGACAGACAGACAGACAGACAGACAGACAGACAGACAGACAGACAGACAGACAGACAGACAGACAGACAGACAGACAGACAGACAGACAGACAGACAGACAGACAGACAGACAGACAGACAGACAGACAGACAGACAGACAGACAGACAGACAGACAGACAGACAGACAGACAGACAGACAGACAGACAGACAGACAGACAGACAGACAGACAGACAGACAGACAGACAGACAGACAGACAGACAGACAGACAGACAGACAGACAGACAGACAGACAGACAGACAGACAGACAGACAGACAGACAGACAGACAGACAGACAGACAGACAGACAGACAGACAGACAGACAGACAGACAGACAGACAGACAGACAGACAGACAGACAGACAGACAGACAGACAGACAGACAGACAGACAGACAGACAGACAGACAGACAGACAGACAGACAGACAGACAGACAGACAGACAGACAGACAGACAGACAGACAGACAGACAGACAGACAGACAGACAGACAGACAGACAGACAGACAGACAGACAGACAGACAGACAGACAGACAGACAGACAGACAGACAGACAGACAGACAGACAGACAGACAGACAGACAGACAGACAGACAGACAGACAGACAGACAGACAGACAGACAGACAGACAGACAGACAGACAGACAGACAGACAGACAGACAGACAGACAGACAGACAGACAGACAGACAGACAGACAGACAGACAGACAGACAGACAGACAGACAGACAGACAGACAGACAGACAGACAGACAGACAGACAGACAGACAGACAGACAGACAGACAGACAGACAGACAGACAGACAGACAGACAGACAGACAGACAGACAGACAGACAGACAGACAGACAGACAGACAGACAGACAGACAGACAGACAGACAGACAGACAGACAGACAGACAGACAGACAGACAGACAGACAGACAGACAGACAGACAGACAGACAGACAGACAGACAGACAGACAGACAGACAGACAGACAGACAGACAGACAGACAGACAGACAGACAGACAGACAGACAGACAGACAGACAGACAGACAGACAGACAGACAGACAGACAGACAGACAGACAGACAGACAGACAGACAGACAGACAGACAGACAGACAGACAGACAGACAGACAGACAGACAGACAGACAGACAGACAGACAGACAGACAGACAGACAGACAGACAGACAGACAGACAGACAGACAGACAGACAGACAGACAGACAGACAGACAGACAGACAGACAGACAGACAGACAGACAGACAGACAGACAGACAGACAGACAGACAGACAGACAGACAGACAGACAGACAGACAGACAGACAGACAGACAGACAGACAGACAGACAGACAGACAGACAGACAGACAGACAGACAGACAGACAGACAGACAGACAGACAGACAGACAGACAGACAGACAGACAGACAGACAGACAGACAGACAGACAGACAGACAGACAGACAGACAGACAGACAGACAGACAGACAGACAGACAGACAGACAGACAGACAGACAGACAGACAGACAGACAGACAGACAGACAGACAGACAGACAGACAGACAGACAGACAGACAGACAGACAGACAGACAGACAGACAGACAGACAGACAGACAGACAGACAGACAGACAGACAGACAGACAGACAGACAGACAGACAGACAGACAGACAGACAGACAGACAGACAGACAGACAGACAGACAGACAGACAGACAGACAGACAGACAGACAGACAGACAGACAGACAGACAGACAGACAGACAGACAGACAGACAGACAGACAGACAGACAGACAGACAGACAGACAGACAGACAGACAGACAGACAGACAGACAGACAGACAGACAGACAGACAGACAGACAGACAGACAGACAGACAGACAGACAGACAGACAGACAGACAGACAGACAGACAGACAGACAGACAGACAGACAGACAGACAGACAGACAGACAGACAGACAGACAGACAGACAGACAGACAGACAGACAGACAGACAGACAGACAGACAGACAGACAGACAGACAGACAGACAGACAGACAGACAGACAGACAGACAGACAGACAGACAGACAGACAGACAGACAGACAGACAGACAGACAGACAGACAGACAGACAGACAGACAGACAGACAGACAGACAGACAGACAGACAGACAGACAGACAGACAGACAGACAGACAGACAGACAGACAGACAGACAGACAGACAGACAGACAGACAGACAGACAGACAGACAGACAGACAGACAGACAGACAGACAGACAGACAGACAGACAGACAGACAGACAGACAGACAGACAGACAGACAGACAGACAGACAGACAGACAGACAGACAGACAGACAGACAGACAGACAGACAGACAGACAGACAGACAGACAGACAGACAGACAGACAGACAGACAGACAGACAGACAGACAGACAGACAGACAGACAGACAGACAGACAGACAGACAGACAGACAGACAGACAGACAGACAGACAGACAGACAGACAGACAGACAGACAGACAGACAGACAGACAGACAGACAGACAGACAGACAGACAGACAGACAGACAGACAGACAGACAGACAGACAGACAGACAGACAGACAGACAGACAGACAGACAGACAGACAGACAGACAGACAGACAGACAGACAGACAGACAGACAGACAGACAGACAGACAGACAGACAGACAGACAGACAGACAGACAGACAGACAGACAGACAGACAGACAGACAGACAGACAGACAGACAGACAGACAGACAGACAGACAGACAGACAGACAGACAGACAGACAGACAGACAGACAGACAGACAGACAGACAGACAGACAGACAGACAGACAGACAGACAGACAGACAGACAGACAGACAGACAGACAGACAGACAGACAGACAGACAGACAGACAGACAGACAGACAGACAGACAGACAGACAGACAGACAGACAGACAGACAGACAGACAGACAGACAGACAGACAGACAGACAGACAGACAGACAGACAGACAGACAGACAGACAGACAGACAGACAGACAGACAGACAGACAGACAGACAGACAGACAGACAGACAGACAGACAGACAGACAGACAGACAGACAGACAGACAGACAGACAGACAGACAGACAGACAGACAGACAGACAGACAGACAGACAGACAGACAGACAGACAGACAGACAGACAGACAGACAGACAGACAGACAGACAGACAGACAGACAGACAGACAGACAGACAGACAGACAGACAGACAGACAGACAGACAGACAGACAGACAGACAGACAGACAGACAGACAGACAGACAGACAGACAGACAGACAGACAGACAGACAGACAGACAGACAGACAGACAGACAGACAGACAGACAGACAGACAGACAGACAGACAGACAGACAGACAGACAGACAGACAGACAGACAGAC
>JAXIVJ010013407.1:5000-37287 GCA_036785665.1 Chirona hameri | reverse complement strand
CCGAGGCCTGCCGAGGGATTTGAACCCCGGTCCCCGGCACAAAGCAAGTATCTTACCACTGCGCCAGATTGGTCCCCAACACCCCGCCCTCTGGTCCCTGTCTGCTGCGCTACGATTGGAAACAATGCGCCACCTCTGCCGCTGCGCCGGGATTGAAAACACTGCGTCATTACATTATTGCCGCCGCTCTGTGTGAGACTGAAGCTGGCGATTTGCGTCGCGATTTGAAATACAGCGCCACTACTGTCTCGGTTGTGTATCAAGACAAGGTTGTGGATTAAAATTTTCAGACATTCACTGCGGTGGGTTACCAGAAACTAGCGGTTTTTTGTGAAGTAGAGATATTGTATCGAAAGATTCAGAATTCAAGCAACGTGTCCTATTTTGCGTACTATATGTCACTAGTATGTCTTATTGTGGGCGATATCTTCCATATCTGAGCTGCCATATGCATGACGTCATACAATGCCATGAAGGTTTTGCGAGGCTATGAAGGAGTAAAGAGAAACATGTTAATTTTTAGACGGATATCCATCTATCGGCCGAACAAATGTTATATTCGTTTTTCAACTCAAAATCCCCATAGCCAAATTTCAAGACAACTTTCAAGGTGACCTATTCCCTTTAAAGAGCGAATTTCAGTCGGTGCTGGGTTGAATCGGGGGGAGGGAAAACATTCAAAACAGGAGGCAGGGGAATGAGGTGGGCTGCATGAGTTGTTTTTCTTGTACCGTGTTTTTAGCACAGATGATGAACGCTGCCTAGATGACGTGTGTCGATTTTACCAACTGCGGGCACACCTATGCGGTATAATTTCTCAATATTATTGCCAGGCGAATAATCCCGCACACAAGTAGTAAAACCCCTTTCCCGGCTTGCATTGCGATAGCTTTCGTTATAAGCGTGCAATTATCGATGGCAACACGCGCTCTAAAGTGAAGTAAACGGTACAAGGCGGCCCATGGGACGACACTGAATGTTATCCTAGCGTTCGCCGAACTGGCGTGCTTCGAGTTTGTGACGTCGTGAATTACTCGCATGCAGGGGTTCGTTGGGAATACAGAGCCTTGGTAATTTTGTTGAGTGCCCTGGGAACTCAACAAAATTACCTGTTAAATTACCAATTTTAGTTTGTCTGAGTGCGTTTATTGTAATCGTAAATCGCAAACATATTAGGGTCGTGCGTTTGTTGTAAACGGAAAAAAAATGCAAACATGTTTTGGTTTTCCGTAGTCGCGTTTAAGTTCAAGCAGAAAGTGGATCACTAAAACATAGAAAATGAGATAGGACTGCATCCGGTCTGAGAGAGCTCTCGTGCCAACCTTCAATCATGATCATCTGTTACATTAACTGTGAGCAGATGTGACTGCATCTCATCCCACGTCTTCAGGAGACGCTGAAGCTGCTGGTGAAGATCCTGAAGTCGCCCGGCGTCAGGAAGGTCCCCGTCATCGTCCGCACAGAGGACGACGTCGTCATGTCCGCCACCAACTTTGTCTCAGAACGGTACGTGACCGGGTGTGTGTGGCGTGCGTGCGTGCGTGCGTGCGTACGTACGTACGTGCGTGCGTGCGTACGTACGTACGTGCGTGCGTGCGTGCGTGCGTGCGTGCGTGCGTGCGTGCGTGCGTGCGTGCGTGCGTGCGTGTGTGCGTGCGTGCGTGCGTGCTTCGTTCTTCGTTCTTCGTCCCAGAACGACGCGACTCGCGAACCATTGTGCCGTAGCCTCATGAAGACTATCTCCTAATGTTAGATATCTTGCGATGTAGCGATGCATGTGTGTAACGTACACCTGGGTACTGTCTTGAATGATGGGTGCTGGGTAGCAGCGACTCTTTGAACTTATGTTTGTCAACCCTTGTTTTCCACCACTCACGGGTGCGTTGACACCTACACCTTTTCTGTGTCCGTGTCCTGACTAGCGACTCCCATCGCTAACAACAAACTATTCGCAGCAGAGCTGCTGTGATGTACTGTTAAAGGGTAAAGGCGGAAACACAGTCTTTACGCAGCTGCAGAATACGCATGCGGGTGCCCGCGGGCGCCCTATTCAAGTACATGGGCTAATTTCAGCAGTTGATTTTTCTTCCTGCAACGTCGCGCATCGTGCAGTTGTTGCGACCTCCATGCAATGTATTTGAATAGGCGCCCGCATCCACTGCGTTTCCACCTTTTTCCTAGACTGCGTTTCAGCCTGAACAGAGGCTGAAGCGGGGCGCTGAGGGACAGATAATGTCCCATATTCCAGACCGTATCCAAAGCTACCGACCTAAACCAGTGTGTAACTCCGGACGGCCCGGGGCGGGGCAGGTTATGTCCCGTATTCCAGGTAATTTGTGAGCTTCAGTGCGTAACTTCGGATGGCCCGGGGCGGGGCAGGTTATGTCCCATATTCCAGGTAATATGTGAGCTTCAGTGCGTAACTTCGGACGGGGCGGGGTAGATTATGTCCCATATTCCAGGTAATATGTGAGCTTCAGTGCGTAACTTCGGACGGCCCGGGGCGGGGCAGGTTATGTCCCATATTCCAGGTAATATGTGAGCTTCAGTGCGTAACTTCGGACGGGGCGGGGTAGATTATGTCCCATATTCCAGGTAATATGTGAGCTTCAGTGCGTAACTTCGGACGGGGCGGGGCAGGTTATGTCCCATATTCCAGGTATCCAACGTCACCGGGCTGAACCTGCACCTGCTGAAGATGTTCATGAACCTGTTGACAACCAAGCCAGCAGGATGCCGCTCCGACCCCGCAGAGTTCCAGATCGACGACACCTACTCCGTGCCGGTGAGTTTGGGTTCGATTCCCGGGGGAGGCAGACTCTTCTGTGGTATGCGGCAGTGTATTCCGTGCCGGGTTCGATTCCCGGGGGAGGCAGACTCTTCTGTGGTGTGCGGCAGAGTGTACTCCGTGCCGGGTTCGATTCCCGGGGGAAGCAGACTCTTCTGTGGTGTGCGGCAGAGTGTATTCCGTGCCGGGTTTGATTCCCGGGGGAGGCAGTCTTTGCTGTGGCGTGTGGTGAAAGTAACTGCGACTAGTCCATGAATATCAAATTACCTCACAATGTATTAGAGATGTAGTGCGCATTGACTTATGGCCGCAATTCATCAATATGAGCTCCAATCGATTTCAAGAGCTTGCAGCATTATTTTAGGCGTCAGCTGTGGCTGCTCTCTAAACTGATGCAGCAACGTCAGTCTCTACGACAGCGGTCTTCATGGGAATGTTACCGACGGGTCTCGTTCTCGTTTAGCTACCTTGCATTCTGCTACGCTCCTCAATATGTACCCGGAAATGGAATAGGTCGACTACGATAGCAACGACAACACCGTTGCCACGACAACGACACGACGACAATTCCTTCCAGCTCGAATCTCCATGTTTTTAGCGAATCTTGAAGTCCATTAAATTTAAATAAGAATATTTGATTTAAACTTCATAAATATATAACACGTACTCTGATTGACATGCAATTTCCGGTTGTTGTGCCGCACTAATGACCTGTCAGTCGCCATGTTTGCTGTTAGCCCTGTTTGCTGTATGTCATTTGCCGGGTTTGGTGGCGGCTTAGATGGCGATATTGCTCTATGGTGGCTCGGGCACGCCTTAGCGACTGCTGTGAAAGCTTGAGCGACATTTGGTTAGGGCTCGGGATGCCAGGATTACAGGAATTGTCCACGAGATACCTCATACGCGTGCCAAACGCCTTCCGATTGGGCTCAACACGCATGAGTGAGTTTTATTAAGAATAATATTTGATAACCGGATCGGTTTCCTGTCGTTGGCGGTAACATGAATACGACCAATACGCCACGAATTGATTGGGGATTCCTGATCTCTTTTATCCATTCGCGAGTATGTTTTTTCTTCTCTCTCGCGAAATAGCTTCTTAGCTTTCCCTGCCAGCAGGGATATGACGTGCCACTCGGCTCAGACCTAGTCCCGAACCCGTCGAACATGCATTCAAGTCCTGCACTAACCCTGACTTCGCGTGTAATTACTCTCGATAGCATGCTCCGGTTACCGCTGGCAACGTTATGAGACCGGTGCGGCGTCGTGCTCGTGTATGGGGAAGTCCCCACGAGAGGCTGGCGAGTCTCCGCAGAAAGGAGCGACGGAAGCGTGTCCCTTTGAACGCCAACAGTTAGTGACTGGCTCACAGAGCGCCTTTCAATGGGCCTGCAGCGTTAGCGAACTGGCGGAGTTTGGCTGAGTTTAAACATGACATTTAGCACATGGTATGCTTATATTTGATATTGTCCTTCTCGTGCGTCTGCAATGCATTTCACAATTTGCATTATATATTAGACTTTCATTGCATTGCATTACATTGCATGCATTACATTTTACATTTCGTTTTCTGCAATCACTGCAGCGAACATAACCTTTCTCTGGTGGCATAAATTCATTAGATGGAGAGTGTTGGTTAAGTCGCCGCCGGTGCCACACAGGTATGGTATCAAATTGATCGTGCCTCAATTTAAAAGTGAAATAACAACTTTTTTATATTTCAAAAAAAAAAATTTTTGGGAAATGTAAAAATATTGACATATGGTGACGAACAGTATGATCTATCACTATCTCTGGTTTGAATTTTGATTTGTAAACAAGTAATAGGTCCAGAAATGAAGTCAGTGCGCCAAGAAGCGTGACAACGTCCCTGATTGGTCAATGAAACAAATCGCCTACACTAAATAGGTCGCCGTCCGGGACCAAGTTCATCCGCAGAATGCATCACGTTTTTGTAACGTTTTTGTATTGATTATGGGAAAACGGTTCAGAAAATGTCATGTGTGCATTGTAATGTATTGAAAATTCATGGGAAAAACATCCAATTTATTTTCACACAAAAAAATAAGTCGAGTACACTAAATAGGTCGCCGTCCGGGGCCAAGCTAAACTACCGATTTCAATGCACTTTTTCACATTTGTGTTGATTGTTCAGCGGTTGATTGTTTGGTACATATTCCCAAAAGATAGAGTGCATGAAAAATATTATATGCCTTCATGACATTGCGTAAGCAGGCTAATATTAGCTCGGACAGTGAATTCGTTACCAAGTACTTGCCGAGTACCGACCGTTATAAGCGTAGATCGCTTATCAACTTTAACTTGAAATATCTTTCGGTAGGAATTTCTATATGCAAAATGTGATGAATTTACAATATATTTTGGTCTAGTCTGTCGATTTCAAGTAATAACCATTTTGTGTGTGTAAAATGGTGAATATTTCCCTTTACCAGTTAAGTCGAGCTTCCGAAATGACTCGCTGCTCAGCCGGCCGACGAACCTCTATATTCCGGCCTGTTTGTTCCATCACTAATTAGGAGTGGAGCGTCTTGATTGGAAAACGACATTAGCATTCCGGCAATCACCTGTCTTAGTGTTATGATATTGGCATCCCTGTATATTCGAGCTGGCGCGCACGATAGAAGAAAACAGCGGCTAAATGGTCTGAGTTTCTACATAGAGCTAAGCGTGGCTTCACTGGCTTCATTTGCTATTCCGCAGATCACTGCTGGCATCGGAGATTGGAGACCAGTGTTTTTAATATCCTCCATAGTACAAATGCAGTGCCTAATTTGTTTTCCCTGTGGTCACTGACCTTTGCTGTTGATAGGTTGAGAAGTCAGTGGTGCGTTTGAGTCACTTGGCATCGCTGAAGGCATACCCGCCGTAGGCCGTGAGCCAGCACTTGACACTCTGCGTCCCAGCGACCACAAAAAACGACCAAGCGCCTCAAGGGGAGGCTACACATAGGAATAGGAATCCTAAAATACTGCGCGTCGCATGGCTTTCTCTAGAGACTTCCGACTTCACTGAAGTTTCTTTTGTTTTGTATTGTCTTTTGTGTGCCTTGCGTCGCATTATATGGCTCGCCTTCCGCTGCCAGGCGCATCGGCGACACCAGGTTGTTAAGGTTGGTGTTTAGGTGGCGGCAGTGGTGGCGCCGTGTTTCCGTTCACGGCGCAGCCGCCGGTGGTAATCCCCCACCTTAGGTACGTAATTAACGGTAACCGAGCGGTGGTAGTCCCCCACCTTATGTACGTAATTAACGGTAACCGAGCGGTGGTAGTCCCCCACCTTATGTACGTAATTAACGGTAACCGAGCGGTGGTAGTCCCCCACCTTATGTACGTAATTAACGGTAACCGAGCGGTGGTAGTCCCCCACCTTAGGTACGTAATTAACGGTAACCGAGCGGTGGTAATCCCCCACCTTAGGTACGTAATTAACGGTAACCGAGCGGTGGTAATCCCCCACCTTATGTACGTAATTAACGGTAACCGAGCGGTGGTAGTCCCCCACCTTATGTACGTAATTAACGGTAACCGAGCGGTGGTAGTCCCCCACCTTATGTACGTAATTAACGGTAACCGAGCGGTGGTAATCCCCCACCTTATGTACGTAATTAACGGTAACCGAGCGGTGGTAATCCCTCACCTTAGGTACGTAATTAACGGTAACCGAGCGGTGGTAATCCCTCACCTTAGGTACGTAATTAACGGTAACCGAGCGGTGGTAGTCCCTCACCTTAGGTACGTAATTAACGGTAACCGAGCGGTGGTAGTCCCCCACCTTAGGTACGTAATTAACATAGCCACTTGGGATCGCTGAGAGGAGTATACCTCCGCTGTATACCTATACCTCCCCACCTTAGGTACGTAATTAACATAGCCACTTGGGATCGCTGAGAGGAGTATACCTCCGCTGTATACCTATACCTCCCCACCTTAGGTACGTAATTAACATAGCCACTTGGGATCGCTGAAAGAGTATACCTCCGCTGTATACCTATACCTCCCCACCTTAGGTACGTAATTAATATAGCCACTTGGGATCGCTGAGAGGAGTATACCTCCGCTGTATACCTATACCTCCCCACCTTAGGTACGTAATTAATATAGCCACTTGGGATCGCTGATAGGAGTATACCTTCGCTGTATACCTATACCTCCCCACCTTAGGTACGTAATTAACATAGCCACTTGGGATCGCTGAGAGGAGTATGCCTTCGCTGTATACCTATACCTCTCCACCTTAGGTACGTAATTAACATAGCCACTTGGGATCGCTGATAGGAGTATACCTTCGCTGTATACCTATACCTCCCCACCTTGGTACGTAATTAACATAGCCACTTGGGATCGCTGAGAGGAGTATACCTTCGCTGTATACCTATACCTCCCCACCTTAGGTACGTAATTAACATAGCCACTTGGGATCGCTGAGAGGAGTATACCTTCGCGTGCCGCCGGTCAACATTTATCACTGAGTCTCATCGACAACAACAACAAACAAAACAATCAGAGTTGCCAGGAACAGATGTGCGTGTCGGGCGGTGTTCTCCAGAGAGCCCCAGCCTGCGGTACTGGACTTGTATTTTGTTTTGTTTCCTAAAAAGCTGCAGCTACTCTGGGCTGTTCCTTTGTTTTTGGTTTTGTTTTTGCTGCAGCGAACAATTGGATTGCCTTGCTCCGCGTCCTAAAATCTACCAGCCACTTACAGGTGGATGACCTTTTAGTGCTTGTTGTGCTTCATTGACTTGCACCGCATCCGCCAGCCGTTCTCAGGGAGATAACCCGTGGCCACGGTCTCAATCTCTCTCACGTGACCTCCACTGGCAGGCCCAGACGGTCTCAATCTCTCTCACGTGATCTCCACTGGCAGGCCCAGACGGTCTCAATCTCTCACGTGACTGGCAGGCCCAGACGGTATCAATCTCTCTCACGTGACTGGCAGGCCCAGACGGTCTCAATATCTCTCACGTGACCTCCACTGGCAGGCCCAGACGGTCTCAATGTCTCTCACGTGACCTTCACCGGTAGGCCCAGACGGTCTCAATCTCTCTCACGTGACCTCCACTGGCAGGCCCAGGCGGTCTCAATCTCACTCACGTGACTGGCAGGCCCAGACGGTCTCAATATCTCTCACGTGACCTCCACTGGCAGGCCCAGACGGTCTCAATGTCTCACGTGACCTTCACTGGTAGGCCCAGACGGTCTCAATATCTCTCACGTGACCTCCACTGGCAGGCCCAGACGGTCTCAATCTCTATCACGTGACCTCCACTGGCAGGCCCAGACGGCCCCAATCTCTATCACGTGACCTCCACTAATTGGCGCTGGCGAGCTATCGAGCAGCGGTGCTCGCAATGTCAGTCACCCCGCGCTGGGTCACATATTGCCGATTGCCATGTCATATATTGTCGATTATGTTAAGTGAACCCGTCCATCCACGTTCTTTGGCGCCGCCAGTGCCAGAGGCGCGTCACGTTCCGTCAGTTCTGTTGTGACATTTTCTGCTCTGTCAACTCTGTTCTGTCAGTTCTGCTCTGCGACACGTGTTCCGTCAGTTGTGTTCTGTGACACTTTCTGTTCTGTCAGATGTGGTCTGTGACTCGTTCTGTTCTGTCAGTTCTGTTCTGTCAGTTGTGTTCTGCGACACGTTATGTTTTGTCAGTTGTGTTCTGTGACTTGTTCTGTTCTGTCAGTTCTGTTCTGTCAGTTCTGTTCTGTCAGTTGTGTTCTGCGACACGTTATGTTTTGTCAGTTGTGTTCTGTGACTCGTTCTGTTCTGCCAGTTCTGTTCTGTCAGTTCTGTTCTGTCAGTTCTGTTCTGTCAGTTCTGTTCTGTCAGTTCTGTTCTGTCAGTTCTGTTCTGTGTCACGTTCTGTTCTGTCAGTTCTGTTCTGTCAGTTCTGTTCTGTCAGTTGTGTTCTGCGACACGTTATGTTTTGTCAGTTGTGTTCTGTGACTCGTTCTGTTCTGTCAGTTCTGTTCTGTCAGTTCTGTTCTGTCAGTTCTGTTCTGTCAGTTCTGTTCTGTCAGTTCTGTTCTGTCAGTTCTGTTCTGTCAGTTCTGTTCTGTCAGTTGTGTTCTGCGACACGTTATGTTTTGTCAGTTGTGTTCTGTGACTCGTTCTGTTCTGTCAGTTCTGTTCTGTCAGTTCTGTTCTGTCAGTTGTGTTCTGTGACACGTTCTGTTCCGTCAGTTCTGTTCTGTGACCTGTGACTACCAGTCATCGCTGAAGGCCGCTCCCCTCACGTTATAATATTACTCGAAATCAAATCAGCGCCAGGCTTGTTGTTGATTTGCTTCATAATGGGCGCATTTGAGTGAAATATGTGCTGACATGGATAGCTGTAGTAACTGGATTCGACACGGAAGTTTTCGGCAAGTCATAAGGGTACCAATGGGACGAATGGGCCGAATTTGACACATTTTAGCTTTATATATCTCTGCATCCGTAAGAAGCATTGCATTGCAGTCTTCGTCATTATCAAGCCACACCTTGCCACATTTGTCTCAGGACGGATTTTATCAACCCATGGGTCGAAAGAGGGCATGTCGCCGCGTGTTTCCAAGTGAGATATGCCGGCTGCCGCTGATATTTTTAGAGTATACTCATGTCAAAGATTGCTGGATTGTCCTGGTTCTTAACCGCCCACACATCCGGATGTATGTTTTTGACATGTGCCGTGAGCGGGACCATTACCACCCATAGGTTGTTCTCAGTGGTGATTTATCATAGAAATGTAATCGCGTGCGAGTGAGGAACCCGAAATATGACAAGTGAGGAACCCAAAATGTCCAACCTCTAAAACTGGAAAACCATGAGACACAGGAAGTTAAAATTATGTGCATACCTTTTGTATGAAAAGATAAAGGGCATAAGCGCTTGATCTTCCATTTTGATATTCAATGGGTGTCATAATGTGTTTAAAATCGAAACAAAATATATCCTTGTAGTAATACATATATTCTGAGCACAATCTCTCGTGACGACGTCCTCACAGCGACAGAACGACAGACACAACGAACGCCCGAAAGGCGTCCCGTCCCCCTTGACCCCGGGTCACTCCGCCCGTCCTAACCAACTACCCCGGGCGGCGGGCCGGCGTCCCCCTCCGTCCCGTCCCCCTCCGTCCTGCCCCCCTTGACCCCGGTTCACTCCGCCCGTCCCAACTACCCCCGGGCGGCGGGCCGGCGTCCCCCTCCGTCCTGCCCCCCTTGACCCCGGGTCACTCCGCCCGTCCCAACTACCCCCGGGCGGCGGGCCGGCGTCCCCCTCCGTCCTGCCCCCCTTGACCCCGGGTCACTCCGCCCGTCCCAACTACCACCGGGAGGCGGGCCGGCGTCCCCCTCCGTCCTGCCCCCCTGACCCCGGGTCACTCCGCCCGTCCCAACTACCACCGGGAGGCGGGCCGGCGTCCCCCTCCGTCCTGCCCCCCCCCCCCCTGACCCCGGGTCACTCCGCCCGTCCCAACTACCCCCGGGAGGCGGGCCGGCGTCCCCCTCCGTCCTGCCCCCCTGACCCCGGGTCACTCCGCCCGTCCTAACTACCCCCGGGCGGCGGGCCGGCGTCCCCCTCCGTCCTGCCCCCCTGACCCCGGGTCACTCCGCCCGTCCTAACTACCCCCGGGCGGCGGGCCGGCGTCCCCCTCCGTCCCGTCCCCCTTGACCCCGGGTCACTCCGCCCGTCCTAACTACCCCGGGCGGCGGGCCGGCGTCCCCCTCCGTCCTGCCCCCCTGACCCCGGGTCACTCCGCCCGTCCTAACTACCCCCGGGCGGCGGGCCGGCGTCCCCCTCCGTCCCGTCCCCCCTGACCCCGTGTCACTCCTCCCGTCCTAACCAACTACCCCCGGGCGGCGGGCCGGCGTCCCCCTCCGTCCCGTCCCCCTTGACCCCGTGTCACTCCGCCCGTCCTAACTACCCCCGGGCGGCGGGCCGGCGTCCCCCTCCGTCCCGTCCCCCCTGACCCCGGGTCACTCCGCCCGTCCTAACTACCCCCGGGCGGCGGGCCGGCGTCCCCCTCCGTCCTGCCCCCCTTGACCCCGGGTCACTCTGCCCGTCCTAACTACCCCCGGGCGGCGGGCCGGCGTCCCCCTCCGTCCCGTCCCCCCTGACCCCGGGTCACTCCGCCCGTCCTAACCAACTACCCCCGGGCGGCGGGCCGGCGTCCCCCTCCGTCCTGTCCCCCCTGACCCCGGGTCACTCCTCCCGTCCTAACTACCCCCGGGCGGCGGGCCGGTGTCCCCCTCCGTCCCGTCCCCCCTGACCCCGGGTCACTCCGCCCGTCCTAACCAACTACCCCCGGGCGGCGGGCCGGCGTCCCCCTCCGTCCTGTCCCCCTTGACCCCGGATCAATCCGCCCGTCCTAACTACCCCCGGGCGGCGGGCCGGCGTCCCCCTCCGTCCTGCCCCCCTTGACCCCGGGTCACTCCGCCCGTCCTAACCAACTACCCCCCGGGCGGCGGGCCGGCGTCCCCCTCCGTCCTGTGCCCCTTCGCCGGTCCGAACACCTCCAAAAGGCACAAACAGGTTTCACTTGGCATTTCCAGGTGGGAGGAAGACGCCGCATGAGGTCACCGAACAGAGCGTACTAACACACATGCACACACCACTTCCCCCTGATCATCAAGCAACATACAGAACTCCTCACGTCGTTCTCAGCACAGTTGGATACGTTCGAGCCCAGCCGCGCCTCATCAGCGCAGTGTGCTCTCGGCCCAGGACGTCGCATCCTCACTCGATCACCATCCCGGAAACACATGTCACGCTCCTCTTGTGGTACGGGCTTGGCCCGGCGTCGTCCCGTTCTCAAGGTCTGCTGGCATGACGAGGCCCATACGCTGTAACATACACCCCAGGACAGTCAGCCCGGTCAGTGATGCCACAGGCCGCTGGCATGACTAGGCACCGCCACGCTGTAACATACACACCGGGACAGTCAGCCCGGCGTCGTCCCGTTCTCAAGGTCTGCTGGCATGACGAGGCCCGCCACGCTGTAACATACACCCCAGGACAGTCAGCCCGGCGTCGTCCCGTTCTCAAGGTCTGCTGGCATGACGAGGCCCCGCCACGCTGTAACATACACCCCAGGACAGTCAGCCCGGCGTCTTCCCGTTCTCAAGGTCTGCTGGCATGACGAGGCCCCGCCACGCTGTAACATACACCCCAGGACAGTCAGCCCGGCGTCGTCCCGTTCTCAAGGTCTGCTGGCATGACGAGGCCCCGCCACGCTGTAACATACACCCCAGGACAGTCAGCCCGGCGTCGTCCCGTTCTCAAGGTCTGCTGGCATGACGAGGCCCCGCCACGCTGTAACATACACCCCAGGACAGTCAGCCCGGCGTCGTCCCGTTCTCAAGGTCTGCTGGCATGACGAGGCCCCGCCACGCTGTAACATACACCCCAGGACAGTCAGCCCGGCGTCGTCCCGTTCTCAAGGTCTGCTGGCATGACGAGGCCCCGCCACGCTGTAACATACACCCCGGGACAGTCAGCCCGGTTTCGTCCCGTTCTCAAGGTCTGCTGGCATGACGAGGCCCCGCCACGCTGTAACATACACCCCAGGACAGTCAGCCCGGCGTCGTCCCGTTCTCAAGGTCTGCTGGCATGACGAGGCCCCGCCACGCTGTAACATACACCCCAGGACAGTCAGCCCGGCGGCGTCCCGTTCTCAAGGTCTGCTGGCATGACGAGGCCCCGCCACGCTGTAACATACACCCCAGGACAGTCAGCCCGGCGTCGTCCCGTTCTCAAGGTCTGCTGGCATGAAGAGGCCCCGCCACGCTGTAACATACACCCCAGGACAGTCAGCCCGGCGTCGTCCCGTTCTCAAGGTCTGCTGGCATGAAGAGGCCCCGCCACGCTGTAACATACACCCCAGGACAGTCAGCCCGGCGTCGTCCCGTTCTCAAGGTCTGCTGGCATGACGAGGCCCCGCCACGCTGTAACATACACCCCAGGACAGTCAGCCCGGCGTCGTCCCGTTCTCAAGGTCTGCTGGCATGACGAGGCCCCGCCACGCTGTAACATACACCCCAGGACAGTCAGCCCGGCGTCGTCCCGTTCTCAAGGTCTGCTGGCATGACGAGGCCCCGCCACGCTGTAACATACACACCGGGACAGTCAGCGGCCGGCGATGTCACAGGCCGCTGGCTGCCCTGGGGTGTCATGTTGTAGTGATCCACCGTCTCCCCGCGGCTGTAAGCTACACACCGAACCGTCAAGTCTGCACGTCTACGGTCACGTCCTGGAAAGTGGCAGAGCGTCCCAGCCACCGCCGCTGTCCGGGCTCCCTCTCCACCGGGCTCGCCTTGGGCGCCGCCCCGCGCCGCTCCACGCCGCCCCACTGGCCACGGAGGCGCGATCCGCACTGGTTGGATACCGTGATATGATCAGTCGTCTCACTGCAGATTCGCAGTCTCGTCACCACGTCATCTCCGGCGTCAGAGGCGGCGGCGGCCTCTGCCGGCTGTGTGACTGGCAGATCCTGCCTCTGCTCCCCCTCTTCTTCCTCTTCTTCCTCCGAGGGTAGCGAGTCCTACTTCGCGCGCTGCGTGCTTAGCGTGGCGCTCAAAGCACCGACCGACAGGAGTCCAGTCGGTGCTCAGCTGCTGTTGTAGAACCGACACAACACTCAACACACGAGTCCTCGGCGGAAAACATTGTATTGATTGACAGCGCGTACGATGTTCGTCGTCACTTCGTGATCGTTCCTTGCTGCGATTATTGAAACTCACAAGGAAATCATCGGACAGAAAGTGCGGCTCACAAATGCCCCGGCTCACATCATGCAGACTCTCAATCTTCCGGCTAAACGCAGCTGACCATTTTGTCCAAGTCTCTTCATTCTTTGGGAAATGTGCTCCTCTTGGCAGGAGTACTCAAAGCACTCAAAGCACGAGATACGGGAACGAGATACGGGAACGAGATACAGGTACGGGATACAGGTACGGGATACAGGTACGGGAACGGGATGCGGAATACGGAATACGGAAAACGGCTAGCATATTTAAATTAGCTGGCTATATAGATTGCGCATCGCGCAATGCAGACCCTCTAGGCACGGGATACGGGAACGGGATACGGGAACGGGATACGGGAACGGGATACGGGAACGGGATACGGGAACGGGATACGGGATACGGGAACGGGATACGGGAACGGGATACGGGAACGGGATACGGGAACGGGATACGAGAACGGGATACGGGAACTGGATACTGGAACGGGATAGGGAATGAGATACGGGAACGGGATACGGGAACGGGATACGGGAACGGGATACGGGAACGGGATACGGGAACGGGATACGGGAACGGGATACGGGAACGGGATTCTGGAACGGGATACGGGAACAGGATAATGGAACGGCATACGGGAACGGGATACGGGAACTGGATACGGGAACGGGGTACGGGAACGGGATACGGGAACGGGATCGGGAACGGGATACTGAATACGGAATACGGAATACAGAATACGGGATACGGGATACGGCTGACTATATAAATTAGCTGGCTATATAAATTGCGCATCGCGCAATAAAGGCCATCTAGAGGGACTGTATTGCGCGATGCGCAATCTATATAGCCAGCTAATTTATATATGTTAGCCGTTCCCGTATCCCGTATTCCGTATTCCGTATCCCGTATCCCGTATCCTGTTCCCGTATCCCGTTCCCGTATCCTGTATCCCGTATACCGTCCCCGTATCCCGTATCCCGTTCTTGTATCCCGTTTTCGTATCCAGTTCCCGTATCCAGTTCCCGTATCCCGTTCCCGTATCCCGTTCCGTATCCCGTACCTGTATCCCGTACCTGTATCCCGTACCTTTATCCCGTACCTGTATCCCGTACCTGTATCCCGTACCTGTATCCCGTACCTGTATCCCGTACCTGTATCCCGTACCTGTATCCCGTACCTGTATCCCGTACCTGTATCCCGTACCTGTATCCCGTACCTGTATCCCGTACCTGTATCCCGTACCTGTATCTCGTTCCCGTATCCCGTATCCCGCTTCCATATCCCGTTCCGGTATCGTGATCCGGTATCCTGTTCCGGTATCCTGTTCCGGTACCCTGCTCCGGTATCCCGTTCCCGTATCCCATTCCTGTATCCCGTTCCCGTATCCCGTTCCCGTGTCCCGTTCCCGTATCCCGTTCCCGTATCCCGTTCCCGTATCCCGTTCCCGTATCCCGTTCCCGTATCCCGTTCCCGTATCCAGTTCCCGTATCCAGTTATCGTGTCCCGTATCCCGTTCCCGTATCCCGTTCCCGTATCCCGTTCCCGTATCTCGTTCCCGTATCTCGGTCCCGTATCCCGTCCCCGTTCCCGTATCCCGTCCCCGTATCCCGTATCCCGTATCCCGTATCCCGTTCCCTCCGTCCCGTCCCCTTGACCCCGGGTCACTCCGCCCGTCCTAACCAACTACCCCCGGGCGGCGGTCCGGCGTCCCCCCCTGACCCCGGGTCACTCCTCCCGTCCTAACCAACTACCCCCGGGCGGCGGGCCGGCGTCCCCCTCCGTCCTGTCCCCCTTGACCCCGGATCAATCCGCCCGTCCTAACTACCCCCGGGTGGCGGGCCGGCGTCCCCCTCCGTCCCGTCCCCCTTGACCCCGGGTCACTCTGCCCGTCCTAACCAACTACCCCCGGGCGGCGGGCCGGCGTCCCCCTCCGTCCTGTCCCCCTTGACCCCGGATCAATCCGCCCGTCCTAACTACCCCCGGGTGGCGGGCCGGCGTCCCCCTCCGTTCCGTCCCCCTTGACCCCGGGTCACTCTGCCCGTCCTAACCAACTACCCCCGGGCGGCGGGCCGGCGTCCCCCTCCGTCCTGTGCCCCTTGACCCCGGATCACTCTGCCCGTCCTAACCAACTACCCCCGGGCGGCGGGCCGGCGTCCCCCTCCGTCCCGTCCCCCTTGACCCCGGGTCACTCTGCCCGTCCTAACCAACTACCACCGGGCGGCGGGCCGGCGTCCCCCTCCGTCCTGTCCCCCTTGACCCCGGATCAATCCGCCCGTCCTAACTACCCCCGGGTGGCGGGCCGGCGTCCCCCTCCGTCCCGTCCCCCTTGACCCCGGGTCACTCTGCCCGTCCTAACCAACTACCCCCGGGCGGCGGGCCGGCGTCCCCCTCCGTCCTGTGCCCCTTGACCCCGGATCACTCTGCCCGTCCTAACCAACTACCCCCGGGCGGCGGGCCGGCGTCCCCCTCCGTCCTGTGCCCCTTGACCCCGGGTCACTCTGCCCGTCCTAACCAACTACCCCCGGGCGGCGGGCCGGCGTCCCCCTCCGTCCTGTGCCCCTTCGCCGGACCGAACACCTCCAAAAGGCACAGACAAGTCCCACTTGGCATACACCATGTGGGAGGAAGACGCCGCATTAGGTCACCGAACAGAGCGTACACATGCCGCATGCACACACCACTTCCCCCTGATCATCAAGCAACATACAGAACTCCTCACGTCGTTCTCAGCACAGTGGATGCGTTCGAGCCCAGCGGCGACTCATCAGCGCGGCGTGCTCTCGGCCCAGGACGTCGCATCCTCACTCGATCACCATCCCGGAAACGCATGCCACGCTCCTCTTGTGGTACAGGCTTGGCCCGGCGTCGTCCCGTTCTCAAGGTCTGCTGGCATGACGAGGCCCATACGCTGTAACATACACCCCAGGACAGTCAGCCCGGCGTCGTCCCGTTCTCAAGGTCTGCTGGCATGACGAGGCCCCGCCACGCTGTAACATACACCCCCAGGACAGTCAGCCCGGCGTCGTCCCGTTCTCAAGGTCTGCTGGCATGACGAGGCCCCGCCACGCTGTAACATACACCCCAGGACAGTCAGCCCGGCGTCGTCCCGTTCTCAAGGTCTGCTGGCATGACGAGGCCCCGCCACGCTGTAACATACACCCCGGGACAGTCAGCCCGGTGTCGTCCCGTTCTCAAGGTCTGCTGGCAAGACGAGGCCCCGCCACGCTGTAACATACACCCCGGGACAGTCAGCCCGGTGTCGTCCCGTTCTCAAGGTCTGCTGGCATGACGAGGCCCCGCCACGCTGTAACATACACCCCAGGACAGTCAGCCCGGCGTCGTCCCGTTCTCAAGGTCTGCTGGCATGAAGAGGCCCCGCCACGCTGTAACATACACACCGGGACAGTCAGCCCGGCGTCGTCCCGTTCTCAAGGTCTGCTGGCATGACGAGGCCCCGCCATGCTGTAACATACACCCCAGGACAGTCAGCCCGGCGTCGGCCCGTTCTCAAGGTCTGCTGGCATGACGAGGCCCCGCCACGCTGTAACATACAAACCGGGACAGTCAGCGGCCGGCGATGTCACAGGCCGCTGGCTGCCCTGGGGTGTCATGTTGTAGTGATCCACCGTCTCCTCGCGGCTGTAAGCTACACACCGAGCCGTCAAGTCTGCACGTCTACGGTCACGTCCTGGCAAGTGGCAGAGCGATCCAGCCACCGCCGCTGTCCGGGCTCCCTCTCCACCGGGCTCGCCTTGGGCGCCACCGCCTCTGTCCGGGCTCCCTCTCCACCGGGCACGCCTTGGGCGCCGCCGCGCCGCCCCACGCCGCCCCACTGGCCACGGAGGCGCGATCCACACTGGTGAGATACCGTGATATGATCAGTCGTCTCACTGCAGATTCGCAGTCTCGTCACCACGTCATCTCCGGCGTCAGAGGCGGCGGCGGCCTCTGCCGGCGGTGTGACCGGCAGCTCCTGCCTCTGCTCCCCCTCTTCTTCCTCCGAGGGTAGCGAGTCCTACTTCGCGCGCTACGTGCTTAGCGCGGCGCTCAAAGCACCGACCGACAGGAGTCCAGTCGGTGCTCAGCTGCTGCTGTAGAATCGATACAACACTCAACACACATGAGTCCTCGGCGGAAAACATTGTATTGATTGACAGCACTTACGATGTTCGTCGTCACTTCGTGATCGTTCCTTGCTGCAATTATTGAAACTCACAAGGAAATCATCGGACAGAAAGTGCGGCTCACAAATGCCCCGGCTCACATCGGACAGACTCTCAATCTTCCGGCTAAACGCAGCTGACCATTTTGTCCAAGTCTCTTCATTCTTTGGGAAATGTGCTCCTCTTGACAGGAGTACTCAAAGCACTCAAAGCACGAGATACGGGAACGAGATACGGGAACGAGATACAGGTACGGGATACAGGTACGGGATACAGGTACGGGATACAGGTACGGGATACAGGTACGGGATACGGAACGGGATGCGGAACGGGATACGGGAACGGGGACGGGATACGGGGACGGGATACGGGAACGGAATACGGGAACTGGATACGAAAACGGGATACGAGAACGGGGGACGGGATACGGGATACAGGATACGGGAACGGGATGCGGAATACGGAATACGGAAAACGGCTAGCATATTTAAATTAGCTGGCTATATCGATTGCGCATCGCGCAATGCAGACCCTCTAGGCACGGGATACGGGAACGGGATACGGGAACGGGATACGGGAACGGGATACGGGAACGGGATACGGGAACGGGATACGGGAACGGGATACGGGAACGGGATACGGGAACGGGATACGGGAACGGGATACGGGAACGGGATACGGGAACGGGATACGGGAACGGGATACGGGAACGGGATACGGGAACGGGATACGAGAACGGGATACGGGAACTGGATACTGGAACGGGATAGGGAATGAGATACGGGAACGGGATACGGGATACGGGAACGGGATACGGGAACGGGATACGGGAACGGGATACGGGAACGGGATACGGGAACGGGATACGGGAACGGGATACGGGAACGGGATACGGGAACGGGATTCTGGAACGGGATACGGGAACAGGATAATGGAACGGCATACGGGAACGGGATACGGGAACTGGATACGGGAACGGGGTACGGGAACGGGATCGGGAACGGGATACTGAATACGGAATACGGAATACGGAATACGGGATACGGGATACGGCTGACTATATAAATTAGCTGGCTATATAAATTGCGCATCGCGCAATAAAGGCCATCTAGAGGGACTGTATTGCGCGATGCGCAATCTATATAGCCAGCTAATTTATATATGTTAGCCGTTCCCGTATTCCGTATTCCGTATCCCGTATCCCGTTCCCGTATCCTGTATCCCGTATACCGTCCCCGTATCCCGTATCCCGTTCTTGTATCCCGTTTTCGTATCCAGTTCCCGTATCCAGTTCCCGTATCCCGTTCCCGTATCCCGTTCCGTATCCCGTACCTGTATCCCGTACCTGTATCCCGTACCTGTATCCCGTACCTTTATCCCGTACCTGTATCCCGTACCTGTATCCCGTACCTGTATCCCGTACCTGTATCCCGTACATGTATCCCGTACCTGTATCCCGTACCTGTATCCCGTACCTGTATCCCGTACCTGTATCCCGTACCTGTATCCCGTACCTGTATCCCGTACCTGTATCTCGTTCCCGTATCCCGTATCCCGCTTCCATATCCCGTTCCGGTATCGTGATCCGGTATCCTGTTCCGGTATCCTGTTCCGGTACCCTGCTCCGGTATCCCGTTCCCGTATCCCATTCCTGTATCCCGTTCCCGTATCCCGTTCCCGTGTCCCGTTCCCGTATCCCGTTCCCGTATCCCGTTCCCGTATCCCGTTCCCGTATCCCGTTCCCGTATCCAGTTCCCGTATCCAGTTATCGTGTCCCGTATCCCGTTCCCGTATCCAGTTCCCGTATCTCGTTCCCGTATCGGTCCCGTATCCCGTCCCCGTTTCCGTATCCCGTCCCCGTATCCCGTATCCCGTATCCCGTTCCCTCCGTCCCGTCCCCTTGACCCAGGGTCACTCCGCCCGTCCTAACCAACTACCCCCGGGCGGTGGTCCGGCGTCCCCCCCCCCTGACCCCGGATCACTCCTCCCGTCCTAACCAACTACCCCGGGCGGCGGGCCGGCGTCCCCCTCCGTCCTGTCCCCCTTGACCCCGGATCAATCCGCCCGTCCTAACTACCCCCGGGTGGCGGGCCGGCGTCCCCCTCCGTCCCGTCCCCCTTGACCCCGGGTCACTCTGCCCGTCCTAACCAACTACCCCCGGGCGGCGGGCCGGCGTCCCCCTCCGTCCTGTCCCCCTTGACCCCGGATCAATCCGCCCGTCCTAACTACCCCCGGGTGGCGGGCCGGCGTCCCCCTCCGTCCCGTCCCCCTTGACCCCGGGTCACTCTGCCCGTCCTAACCAACTACCCCCGGGCGGCGGGCCGGCGTCCCCCTCCGTCCTGTGCCCCTTGACCCCGGATCACTCTGCCCGTCCTAACCAACTACCCCCGGGCGGCGGGTCGGCGTCCCCCTCCGTCCCGTCCCCCTTGACCCCGGGTCACTCTGCCCGTCCTAACCAACTACCCCCGGGCGGCGGGCCGGCGTCCCCCTCCGTCCTGTCCCCCTTGACCCCGGATCAATCCGCCCGTCCTAACTACCCCCGGGTGGCGGGCCGGCGTCCCCCTCCGTCCCGTCCCCCTTGACCCCGGGTCACTCTGCCCGTCCTAACCAACTACCCCCGGGCGGCGGGCCGGCGTCCCCCTCCGTCCTGTGCCCCTTGACCCCGGATCACTCTGCCCGTCCTAACCAACTACCCCCGGGCGGCGGGCCGGCGTCCCCCTCCGTCCTGTGCCCCTTGACCCCGGGTCACTCTGCCCGTCCTAACCAACTACCCCCGGGCGGCGGGCCGGCGTCCCCCTCCGTCCTGTGCCCCTTCGCCGGACCGAACACCTCCAAAAGGCACAGACAAGTCCCACTTGGCATACACCATGTGGGAGGAAGACGCCGCATTAGGTCACCAAACAGAGCGTACACATGCCGCATGCACACACCACTTCCCCCTGATCATCAAGCAACATACAGAACTCCTCACGTCGTTCTCAGCACAGTGGATGCGTTCGAGCCCAGCGGCGACTCATCAGCGTGGCGTGCTCTCGGCCCAGGACGTCGCATCCTCACTCGATCACCATCCCGGAAACGCATGCCACGCTCCTCTTGTGGTACGGGCTTGGCCCGGCGTCGTCCCGTTCTCAAGGTCTGCTGGCATGACGAGGCCCATACGCTGTAACATACACCCCAGGACAGTCAGCCCGGCGTCGTCCCGTTCTCAAGGTCTGCTGGCATGACGAGGCCCCGCCACGCTGTAACATACACCCCCAGGACAGTCAGCCCGGCGTCGTCCCGTTCTCAAGGTCTGCTGGCATGACGAGGCCCGCCACGCTGTAACATACACCCCAGGACAGTCAGCCCGGCGTCGTCCCGTTCTCAAGGTCTGCTGGCATGACGAGGCCCCGCCACGCTGTAACATACACCCCAGGACAGTCAGCCCGGCGTCGTCCCGTTCTCAAGGTCTGCTGGCATGACGAGGCCCCGCCACGCTGTAACATGCACCCCGGGACAGTCAGCCCGGTTTCGTCCCGTTCTCAAGGTCTGCTGGCATGACGAGGCCCCGCCACGCTGTAACATACACCCCAGGACAGTCAGCCCGGCGTCGTCCCGTTCTCAAGGTCTGCTGGCATGAAGAGGCCCCGCCACGCTGTAACATACACACCGGGACAGTCAGCCCGGCGTCGTCCCGTTCTCAAGGTCTGCTGGCATGACGAGGCCCCGCCATGCTGTAACATACACCCCAGGACAGTCAGCCCGGCGTCGTCCCGTTCTCAAGGTCTGCTGGCATGACGAGGCCCCGCCACGCTGTAACATACAAACCGGGACAGTCAGCGGCCGGCGATGTCACAGGCCGCTGGCTGCCCTGGGGTGTCATGTTGTAGTGATCCACCGTCTCCTCGCGGCTGTAAGCTACACACCGAGCCGTCAAGTCTGCGCGTCTACGGTCACGTCCTGGCAAGTGGCAGAGCGATCCAGCCACCGCCGCTGTCCGGGCTCCCTCTCCACCGGGCTCGCCTTGGGCGCCGCGCCACCGCCGCCGTCCGAGCTCCCTCTCCACCGGGCACGCCTTGGGCGCCGCCGCCGCTGTCCGGGCTCCCTCTCTACCGGGCTCGCCTTGGGCGCCACCGCCGCTGTCCGGGCTCCCTCTCCACCGGGCTCGCCTTGGGCGCCACCGCTGCTGTCCGGGCTCCCTCTCCACCGGGCTCGCCTTGGGCGCCACCGCCTCTGTCCGGGCTCCCTCTCCACCCGGCACGCCTTGGGCGCCGCCGCGCCGCCCCACGCCGCCCCACTGGCCACGGAGGCGCGATCCACACTGGTGAGATACCGTGATATGATCAGTCGTCTCACTGCAGATTCGCAGTCTCGTCACCACGTCATCTCCGGCGACAGAGGCGGCGGCGGCCTCTGCCGGCGGTATGATCGGCAGCTCCTGCCTCTGCTCCCCCTCTTCTTCCTCCGAGAGTAGCGAGTCCTACTTCGCGCGCTACGTGCTTAGCGCGGCGCTCAAAGCACCGACCGACAGGAGTCCAGTCGGTGCTCAGCTGCTGCTGTAGAATCGATACAACACTCAACACACATGAGTCCTCGGCGGAAAACATTGTATTGATTGACAGCACTTACGATGTTCGTCGTCACTTCGTGATCGTTCCTTGCTGCAATTATTGAAACTCACAAGGAAATCATCGGGCAGAAAGTGCGGCTCACAAATGCCCCGGCTCACATCGGACAGACTCTCAATCTTCCGGCTAAACGCAGCTGACCATTTTGTCCAAGTCTCTTCATTCTTTGGAAAATGTGCTCCTCTTGACAGGAGCACTCAAAGCACTCAAAGCGCTCAAAGCACGAGATACGGGAACGAGATACAGGTACGGGATACAGGTACGGTATACAGGTACGGGATGCAGGTACGGGATACGGGATACGGGGACGGGATACGGGGACGGGATACGGGAACGGAATACGGGAACTGGATGCGAAAACGGGATACGAGAACGGGATACGGGGACGGGATACGGTATACAGGATACGGGATACAGGATACAGGATACAGGATACGGGAACGGGATGCGGAATACGGAATACGGAAAACGGCTAGCATATTTAAATTAGCTGGCTATATAGATTGCGCATCGCGCAATACAGACCCTCTAGGCACGGGATACGGGAACGGGATACGGGAACGGGATACGGGATACGGGAACGGGATACGGGAACGGGATACGGGAACGGGATACGGGATACGGGAACGGGATACGGGAACTGGATACTGGAACGGGATAGGGAACGGGATACGGGAACGGGATACGGGAACGGGATACGGGAACGAGATACAGGAACTGGATACGGGAACTGGATACGGGATACGGGAACGGGATACGGGAACGGGATCAACTACCCCGGGCGGCGGCCGGCGTCCCCCTCCGTCCCGTCCCCCTTGACCCCGAGTCACTCCGCCCGTCCTAACCAACTACCCCGGGCGGCGGGCGGCGTCCCCCTCCGTCCCGTTCCCCTCCGTCCCGTCCCCCTTGACCCCGGGTCACTCCGCCCGTCCCAAACAACTACCCCGGGCGGCGGCCGGCGTCCCCCTTCGTCCCGTCCCCCTCCGTCCCGTCCCCCTTGACCCCGGGTCACTCCGCCCGTCCTAACCAACTACCCCGGGCGGCGGCCGGCGTCCCCCTCCGTCCCGTCCCCCTCCGTCCCATCCCCCTTGACCCCGGGTCACTCCGCCCGTCCTAACCAACTACCCCGGGCGGCGGCCGGCGTCCCCCGCCGTCCCGTCCCCCTTGACCCCGGGTCACTCCGCCCGTCCTAACCAACTACCCCCGGGCGGCGGTCCGGCGTCCCCCTCCGTCCTGTCCCCCCCCCCCCCTGACCCCGGGTCACTCCTCCCGTCCTATCCAACTACCCCCGGGCGGCGGTCCGGCGTCCCCCTCCGTCCTGCCCCCCCCCCCCCTGATCCCGGGTCACTCCGACCGTCCTAACTACCCCCGGGCGGCGGTCCGGCGTCCCCCTCCGTCCCGCCCTCCCCTGACCCCGGGTCACTCCTCCCGTCCTAACCAACTACCGCCGGGCGGCGGTCCGGCGCCCCCCTCCGTCCTGCCCCCCCCCCCCTGACCCCGGGTCACTCCGACCGTCCTAACTACCCCCGGGCGGCGGTCCGGCGTCCCCCTCCGTCCTGCCCCCCCCCCCCCTGACCCCGGGTCACTCCGACCGTCCTAACTACCCCCGGGCGGCGGGCCGGCGTTCCCCTCCGTCCCGTCCCCCTTGACCCCGGGTCACTCTGCCCGTCCTAACCAACTACCCCCGGGCGGCGGTCCGGCGTCCCCCTCCGTCCTGCCCCCCCCCCCCCCCCCCCGACCCCGGGTCACTCCGACCGTCCTAACTACCCCCGGGCGGCGGTCCGGCGTCCCCCTCCGTCCCGC
Organism: Chirona hameri; assembly: GCA_036785665.1. Taxonomy (NCBI): domain Eukaryota; kingdom Metazoa; phylum Arthropoda; class Thecostraca; order Balanomorpha; family Balanidae; genus Chirona; species Chirona hameri. The sequence goes on along the minus strand of JAXIVJ010013407.1, from coordinate 13,178 downwards.
CCTCCCCCCTGACCCCGGGTCACTCCTCCCGTCCTAACCAACTACCGCCGGGCGGCGGTCCGGCGCCCCCCTCCGTCCTGCCCCCCCCCCCCTGACCCCGGGTCACTCCGACCGTCCTAACTACCCCCGGGCGGCGGTCCGGCGTCCCCCTCCGTCCTGCCCCCCACCCCCTGACCCCGGGTCACTCCTCCCGTCCTAACCAACTACCCCCGGGCGGCGGGCCGGCGTCCCCCTCCGTCCTGTCCCCCTTGACCCCGGATCACTCCGCCCGTCCTAACTACCCCCGGGCGGCGGGCCGGCGTCCCCCTCCGTCCCGTCCCCCTTGACCCCGGGTCACTCTGCCCGTCCTAACCAACTACCCCCGGGCGGCGGGCCGGCGTCCCCCTCCGTCCCGCCCCCCTTGACCCCGGGTCACTCTGCCCGTCCTAACCAACTACCCCCGGGCGGCGGGCCGGCGTCCCCCTCCGTCCCGTCCCCCTTGACCCCGGGTCACTCTGCCCGTCCTAACCAACTACCCCCTGGCGGCGGGCCGGCGTGCCCCTCCGTCCTGTGCCCCTTCGCCGGACCGAACACCGTACACATGCCGCATGCACACAACACTTCCCCCTGATCATCAAGCAACATACAGAACTCCTCACGTCGTTCTCAGCACAGTTGGATACGTTCGAGCCCAGCCGCGACTCATCAGCGCAGTGTGCTCTCGGCCCAGGACGTCGCATCCTCACTCGATCACCATCCCGGAAACGCATGCCACGCTCCTCTTGTGGTACGGGCTTGGCCCGGCGTCGTCCCGTTCTCAAGGTCTGCTGGCATGACGAGGCCCATACGCTGTAACATACACCCCAGGACAGTCAGCCCGGTCAGTGATGCCACAGGCCGCTGGCATGACGAGGCACCGCCACGCTGTAACATACACCCCAGGACAGTCAGCCCGGCGTCGTCCCGTTCTCAAGGTCTGCTGGCATGACGAGGCCCCGCCACGCTGTAACATACACCCCAGGACAGTCAGCCCGGCGTCGTCCCGTTCTCAAGGTCTGCTGGCATGACGAGGCCCCGCCACGCTGTAACATACACCCCAGGACAGTCAGCCCGGCGTCGTCCCGTTCTCAAGGTCTGCTGGCATGACGAGGCCCCGCCACGCTGTAACATACACCCCAGGACAGTCAGCCCGGCGTCGTCCCGTTCTCAAGGTCTGCTGGCATGACGAGGCCCCGCCACGCTGTAACATACACACCGGGACAGTCAGCGGCCGGCGATGTCACAGGCCGCTGGCTGCCCTGGGGTGTCATGTTGTAGTGATCCACCGTCTCCTCGCGGCTGTAAGCTACACACCGAACCGTCAAGTCTGCACGTCTACGGTCACGTCCTAGAAAGTGGTAGAGCGTCCGAGCCACCGCCGCTGTCCGGGCTCCCTCTCCACCGGGCTCGCCTTGGGCGCCGCCCCGCGCCGCTCCACGCCGCCCCACTGGCCACGGAGGCGCGATCCGCACTGGTGAGATACCGTGATATGATCAGTCCTCTCACTGCAGATTCGCAGTCTCGTCACCACGTCATCTCCGGCGTCAGAGGCGGCGGCGGCCTCTGCCGGCTGTGTGACTGGCAGATCCTGCCTCTGCTCCCCCTCTTCCTCCTCTTCTTCCTCCGAGGGTAGCGAGTCCTACTTCGCGCGCTGCGTGCTTAGCGTGGCGCTCGAAGCACCGACCGACAGGAGTCCAGTCGGTGCTCAGCTGCTGCTGTAGAACCGACACAACACTCAACACACATGAGTCCTCGGCGGAAAACATTGTATTGATTGACAGCACGTACGATGTTCGTCGTCACTTCGTGATCGTTCCTTGCTGCGATTATTGAAACTCACAAGGAAATCATCGGACAGAAAGTGCGGCTCACAAATGCCCCGGCTCACATCATGCAGACTCTCAATCTTCCGGCTAAACGCAGCTGACCATTTTGTCCAAGTCTCTTCATTCTTTGGGAAATGTGCTCCTCTTGACAGGAGTACTCAAAGCACTCAAAGCACGAGATACGGGCACGAGATACGGGAACGAGATACAGGTACGGGATACAGGTACGGGATACAGGTACGGGATACAGGTACGGGATACAGGTACGGGATACGGAACGGGATACGGAACGGGATACGGAACGGGATACGGGGACGGGATACGGGGACGGGATACGGGAACGGAATACGGGAACTGGATACGAAAACGGGATACGAGAACGGGGGACGGGATACGGGATACAGGATACGGGAACAGGATACGGGAACGGGATGCGGAATACGGAATACGGAAAACGGCTAGCATATTTAAATTAGCTGGCTATATAGATTGCGCATCGCGCAATGCAGACCCTCTAGGCACGGGATACGGGAACGGGATACGGGAACGGGATACGGGATACGGGAACGGGATACGGGAACGGGATACGGGAACGAGATACGGGAACGGGATACGGGAACGGGATACGGGAACGGGATACGGGAACGGGATACGGGAACGGGATACGAGAACGGGATACGGGAACTGGATACTGGAACGGGATAGGGAATGGGATACGGGAACGGGATACGGGATACGGGAACGGGATACGGGAACGTGATACGGGATACGGGAACGGGATACGGGAACGGGATTCTGGAACGGGATACGGGAACAGGATAATGGAACGGGATACGGGAACGGGATACGGGAACGGGATACGGGAACTGGATACGGGAACGGGGTACGGGAACGGGATACGGGAACGGGATCGGGAACGGGATACTGAATACGGAATACGGAATACGGAATACATAATACGGGATACGGGATACGGCTGACTATATAAATTAGCTGGCTATATAAATTGCGCATCGCGCAAGAAAGGCCATCTAGAGGGACTGTATTGCACGATGCGCAATCTATATAGCCAGCTAATTTATATATGCTAGCCGATCCCGTATTCCGTATTCCGTATCCCGTATCCCGTATCCTGTTCCCGTATCCCGTTCCCGTATCCTGTATCCCGTATACCGTCCCCGTATCCCGTATCCCGTTCTTGTATCCCGTTTTCGTTTCCAGTTCCCGTATCCAGTTCCCGTATCCCGTTCCCGTATCCCGTTCCGTATCCCGTACCTGTATCCCGTACCTGTATCCCGTACCTTTATCCCGTACCTTTATCCCGTACCTGTATCCCGTACCTGTATCCCGTACCTGTATCCCGTACCTGTATCCCGTACCTGTATCCCGTACCTGTATCCCGTACCTGTATCCCGTACCTGTATCCCGTACCTGTATCCCGTACCTGCATCTCGTTCCCGTATCCCGTATCCCGCTTCCATATCCCGTTCCGGTATCGTGATCCGGTATCCTGTTCCGGTATCCTGTTCCGGTACCCTGCTCCGGTATCCCGTTCCCGTATCCCATTCCTGTATCCCGTTCCCGTATCCCGTTCCCGTGTCCCGTTCCCGTATCCCGTTCCCGTATCCCGTTCCCGTATCCCGTTCCCGTATCCAGTTCCCGTATCCAGTTCCCGTATCCAGTTATCGTGTCCCGTATCCCGTTCCCGTATCCCGTTCCCGTATCCCGTTCCCGTATCTCGTTCCCGTATCTCGGTCCCGTATCCCGTCCCCGTTCCCGTATCCCGTCCCCGTATCCCGTCCCCGTATCCCGTATCCCGTATCCCGTATCCCGTTCCCTCCGTCCCGTCCCCTTGACCCCGGGTCACTCCGCCCGTCCTAACCAACTACCCCCGGGCGGCGGTCCGGCGTCCCCCTCCGTCCCCCCCCCCCCCCTGACCCCGGGTCACTCCTCCCGTCCTAACCAACTACCCCCGGGCGGCGGGCCGGCGTCCCCCTCCGTCCTGTCCCCCTTGACCCCGGATCAATCCGCCCGTCCTAACTACCCCCGGGTGGCGGGCCGGCGTCCCCCTCCGTCCCGTCCCCCTTGACCCCGGGTCACTCTGCCCGTCCTAACCAACTACCCCCGGGCGGCGGGCCGGCGTCCCCCTCCGTCCTGTGCCCCTTCGCCGGACCGAACACCTCCAAAAGGCACAGACAAGTCCCACTTGGCATACACCATGTGGGAGGAAGACGCCGCATTAGATCACCGAACAGAGCGTACACATGCCGCATGCACACACCACTTCCCCCTGATCATCAAGCAACATACAGAACTCCTCACGTCGTTCTCAGCACAGTGGATACGTTCGAGCCCAGCGGCGACTCATCAGCGCGGCGTGCTCTCGGCCCAGGACGTCGCATCCTCACTCGATCACCATCCCGGAAACGCATGCCACGCTCCTCTTGTGGTACGGGCTTGGCCCGGCGTCGTCCCGTTCTCAAGGTCTGCTGGCATGACGAGGCCCATACGCTGTAACATACACCCCAGGACAGTCAGCCCGGCGTCGTCCCGTTCTCAAGGTCTGCTGGCATGACGAGGCCCCGCCACGCTGTAACATACACCCCAGGACAGTCAGCCCGGCGTCGTCCCGTTCTCAAGGTCTGCTGGCATGACGAGGCCCCGCCACGCTGTAACATACACCCCGGGACAGTCAGCCCGGTGTCGTCTCGTTCTCAAGGTCTGCTGGCATGACGAGGCCCCGCCACGCTGTAACATACACCCCAGGACAGTCAGCCCGGCGTCGTCCCGTTCTCAAGGTCTGCTGGCATGAAGAGGCCCCGCCACGCTGTAACATACACACCGGGACAGTCAGCCCGGCGTCGTCCCGTTCTCAAGGTCTGCTGGCATGACGAGGCCCCGCCATGCTGTAACATACACCCCAGGACAGTCAGCCCGGCGTCGTCCCGTTCTCAAGGTCTGCTGGCATGACGAGGCCCCGCCACGCTGTAACATACAAACCGGGACAGTCAGCGGCCGGCGATGTCACAGGCCGCTGGCTGCCCTGGGGTGTCATGTTGTAGTGATCCACCGTCTCCTCGCGGCTGTAAGCTACACACCGAACCGTCAAGTCTGCACGTCTACGGTCACGTCCTGGCAAGTGGCAGAGCGATCCAGCCACCGCCGCTGTCCGGGCTCCCTCTCCACCGGGCTCGCCTTGGGCGCCGCGCCACCGCCGCCGTCCGAGCTCCCTCTCCACCGGGCACGCCTTGGGCGCCGCCGCCGCTGTTCGGGCTCCCTCTCTACCGGGCTCGCCTTGGGCGCCACCGCCGCTGTCCGGGCTCCCTCTCCACCGGGCTCGCCTTGGGCGCCACCGCCGCTGTCCGGGCTCCCTTTCCACCGGGCTCGCCTTGGGCGCCACCGCCGCTGTCCGGGCTCCCTCTCCACCGGGCTCGCCTTGGGCACCGCGCCGCCGCCGCTGTCCGGGCTCCCTCTCCACCGGGCTCGCCTTGGGCACCGCGCCGCCGCCGCTGTCCGGGCTCCCTCTCTACCGGACTCGCCTTGGGCGCCGCCGGGCCGCCCCACGCCGCCCCACTGGCCACGGAGGCGCGATCCACACTGGTGAGATACCGTGATATGATCAGTCGTCTCACTGCAGATTCGCAGTCTCGTCACCACGTCATCTCCGGTGTCAGAGGCGGCGGCGGCCTCTGCCGGCGGTGTGACCGGCAGCTCCTGCCTCTGCTCCCCCTCTTCTTCCTCCGAGGGTAGCGAGTCCTACTTCGCGCGCTACGTGCTTAGCGCGGCGCTCAAAGCACCGACCGACAGGAGTCCAGTCGGTGCTCAGCTGCTGCTGTAGAATCGATACAACACTCAACACACATGAGTCCTCGGCGGAAAACATTGTATTGATTGACAGCACTTACGATGTTCGTCGTCACTTCGTGATCGTTCCTTGCTGCAATTATTGAAACTCACAAGGAAATCATCGGACAGAAAGTGCGGCTCACAAATGCCCCGGCTCACATCGGACAGACTCTCAATCTTCCGGCTAAACGCAGCTGACCATTTTGTCCAAGTCTCTTCATTCTTTGGAAAATGTGCTCCTCTTGACAGGAGCACTCAAAGCACTCAAAGCACTCAAAGCACGAGATACGGGAATGAGATACAGGTACGGGATACAGGTACGGTATACAGGTACGGGATACAGGTACGGGATACGGGAACGGGATACGGGAAAGGGATACGGGGACGGGATACGGGGACGGGATACGGGAACGGAATACGGGAACTGGATACGAAAACGGGATACGAGAACGGGATACGGGGACGGGATACGGTATACAGGATACGGGATACAGGATACAGGATACAGGATACAGGATACGGGAACGGGATGCGGAATACGGAATACGGAATACGGAAAACGGCTAGCATATTTAAATTAGCTGGCTATATAGATTGCGCATCGCGCAATACAGACCCTCTAGGCACGGGATACGGGAACGGGATACGGGAACGGGATACGGGAACGGGATACGGGAACGGGATACGGGAACGGGATACGGGAACGGGATACGGGAACTGGATACTGGAACGGGATAGGGAACGGGATACGGGAACGGGATACGGGAACGGGATACGGGAACGGGATACGGGAACGGGATACAGGAACTGGATACGGGAACTGGATACGGGATACGGAAACGGGATACGGGAACGGGATCAACTACCCCGGGCGGCGGGCGGCGTCCCCCTCCGTCCCGTCCCCCTCCGTCCCATCCCCCTTGACCCCGGGTCACTCCGCCCGTCCCAACTACCCCCGGGTGGCGGGCCGGCGTCCCCCTCCGTCCCGTCCCCCTTGACCCCGGGTCACTCCGCCCGTCCTAACCAACTACCCCGGGCGGCGGGCGGCGTCCCCCGCCGTCCCGTCCCCCTTGACCCCGGGTCACTCCGCCCGTCCTAACCAACTACCCCCGGGCGGCGGTCCGGCGTCCCCCTCCGTCCTGTCCCCCCCCCCTGACCCTGGGTCACTCCTCCCGTCCTATCCAACTACCCCCGGGCGGCGGTCCGGCGTCCCCCTTCGCCCTGCCCCCCCCCCCTGATCCCGGGTCACTCCTACCGTCCTAACTACCCCCGGGCGGCGGTCCGGCGTCCCCCTCCGTCCCGCCCTCCCCCCTGACCCCGGGTCACTCCTCCCGTCCTAACCAACTACCGCCGGGCGGCGGTCCGGCGCCCCCCTCCGTCCTGCCCCCCCCCCCCCCCTGACCCCGGGTCACTCCGACCGTCCTAACTACCCCCGGGCGGCGGTCCGGCGTCCCCCTCCGTCCTGCCCCCCCCCCCCCCCTGACCCCGGGTCACTCCGACCGTCCTAACTACCCCCGGGCGGCGGGCCGTCGTTCCCCTCCGTCCCGTCCCCCTTGACCCCGGGTCACTCTGCCCGTCCTAACCAACTACCCCCTGGCGGCGGGCCGGCGTGCCCCTCCGTCCTGTGCCCCTTCGCCGGACCGAACACCTTACACATGCCGCATGCACACAACACTTCCCTCTGATCATCAAGCAACATACAGAACTCCTCACGTCGTTCTCAGCACAGTGGATACGTTCGAGCCCAGCCGCGACTCATCAGCGCAGTGTGCTCTCGGCCCAGGATGTCGCATCCTCACTCGATCACCATCCCGGAAACGCATGCCACGCTCCTCTTGTCGTGGTACGGGTGGCCTGGCCCGGCGTCGTCCCGTTCTCAAGGTCTGCTGGCATGACGAGGCCCATACGCTTAACATACACCTCAGGACAGTCAGCCCGGTCAGTGATGTCACAGGCCGCTGGGATGACGAGGCCCCGCCACGCTGTAACATACACCCCAGGACAGTCAGCCCGGCGTCGTCCCTTTCTCAAGGTCTGCTGGCATGACGAGGCCCCGCCACGCTGTAACATACACCCCAGGACAGTCAGCCCGGCGTCGTCCCGTTCTCAAGGTCTGCTGGCATGACGAGGCCCCGCCACGCTGTAACATACACCCCAGGACAGTCAGCCCGGCGTCGTCCCTTTCTCAAGGTCTGCTGGCATGACGAGGCCCCGCCACGCTGTAACATACACCCCAGGACAGTCAGCCCGGCGTCGTCCCTTTCTCAAGGTCTGCTGGCATGACGAGGCCCCGCCACGCTGTAACATACACCCCAGGACAGTCAGCCCGGCGTCGTCCCGTTCTCAAGGTCTGCTGGCATGACGAGGCCCCGCCACGCTGTAACATACACCCCAGGACAGTCAGCCCGGCGTCGTCCCTTTCTCAAGGTCTGCTGGCATGACGAGGCCCCGCCACGCTGTAACATACACCCCGGGACAGTCAGCGGCC